>CABFWB010001156.1:118409-149623 GCA_902151455.1 Timema bartmani | reverse complement strand
ATTTTTTATTGGTCAAAATGTATAAATGAATAATTAAATATCAATGCGATGACTTGAAGATCTGCAACACCTTATAAAATGTTAAAATTTTAACCAGAAATCGAAATTTTAATACGAAGTGTTGACCCTTGTGGAAGACATTAAACTGTTTGAAATGCTCTTAGGTGGACAAAGATGCGCCTCTTTTCTCATTGATTCTATAGCATTGTATATTATTTTATGCGTGCTCTTATGTGTAGTGGTGATGATACAATGTACATTATTCCGTTCAGAAATCTTACGAGTTTATAGAAAAAGAGAGAAAGTCTGTGCGGTGCGCCGTACCATTTATTTTTAAAGTGGAAACAATCTCCATTACGCTTACTTTCAAATCAACTAACTAATTAATTTGGTTAGGCTAGGTTAGGTTAGGTTAGGTTAGACGTGGAGTTGAATAAAGTAGGGGAAAAAGGGTTGAAGATGACACAATGCCGTGGACCTACCCTAGTTCACGAGAGATCAACTGTTCGTTCTAGAAGAGGGGAAGAGGGTGTGGAAAAGTCGCGAGCGATTCAAGGTCGTGAGATATTCTCTCTTCCTTGTTCAGTACATGATATGAGAAAGACAAATGCATGAGATGGGACCAATAATAAGCATGTCTGCCTAATGATTCCTCACAAATATTTTGAGTGCAGGATGGGACAAATTAAGGTATACATTTCCTAGTACACGAGATGGAATAAATTAAGGTTGAAATTTCCTAGTACACTAGATGGAAGTTCACAAGATGGACACGAACCTGGAGACCACCACCTTAATATACTTCCTACCCGTCCCTTTGCCGAAGCAGGAAGTTCTAATGTACTTGTTTATCAATGAGTAAAATACCGCATTTTTATTATACTTTTCTCTTATGATCATTCCAAATAATAATACTGTTTTGTGGTGCAAAGGATTTTTGAATTAGCGGACATATACTGACAATCTTGTACTCTTTAGCTCTTCCACATCATATTTATTACTTCCCTGTGGTCCCGTCTGTGGACTATAGTTTGGGAACCAATGATGTACAGGATTCGATCACAAGACCATGGAAACACACAGAGATGATAGGTCAACTGTTAATCTTAGTGCACTACTGTTAGAATATTTATTAGTTAAATGTGGATGCTTTTTCAATGCATTTCATAATGATGATTTTATCCACGTCGTCACTAATACCTACATCTACTATTAGTGGCTATTATTCAGCTCGAGGAAAAAACACAACATCCAGATAACAAGCTCATAAACCTTAAATTAACTGTGACACATTTTTAGAAATTACTGAAGATTATGGAAGCTCCTTGGGAACATATTGAAACATGGCAACTTTATCCAGAACATTTTTGGAGGCTCGATGTTAGGGAAAAATTGAGGGGAAAACAAAGGATGTCCTACCGTAAGAACACAATCAATGAGGACCGAGAGATGTGGCTGCAGAGACAAGGCCTGACCTTTAGGAAATAATGATGACATTTTTAGACTTCCCTGGGAATTCAACCTTGGTATCCTGATCTAAGATTAGTAGGCCTATGCCCTAAGATACACGTCTTACTCCACGTTCAAACCTGCCCCAACTAACATTTATTTAACGACACTTGATGAGGAAGGTGAATTTTAATTTAAATAATCTCAATGCCCATGGGGAGTGTATGGTCAAACCAATATTCCCGATGCACCCTGCAGGGATTCGAACCTGATTTTGACCTCCCGGGTCGGAGAGGTTGTCACGCCAGTCGAATACGGTGGCAATGAGCTAACCCTGAACCCATTACACGCAACTGGAACATATTCCAGGTCGTTCCAGTGACATGTTGACAAGTTACCACGTGAAATATGCGGAGTCATGCGTCACAATAACATGGAACAGGTCTGCTTAACGTGGGGAATACCTGACCGACTGTGACGTCATTGGGGCAACGAACTTCTGTTTATAGAGTGAGGGAGAGAGAATGAGGGGCTGAGTTTGGGGACTATTGTAGACAGGGATAAATACACTTCAGCTACATTCGATATCCTGTATTATGACTGCTCTTACAGTGGACATATAATTGCTTCTCTAACTTTGATTCTATTACGAATTAACATTTGGAGCACCTCTTAGATAAGGGGTCGTCCATAAACCACGTAACGCTTTTTTCTTCCTTTTTAGGCCCCCCTCCCCCATGTAACACCATGTAGACATTTAGCCTAGCCCCCTCCCCCCCAACCTGTGTTACGTAACTTATCTCACCAAGAGTGAATGCCATTATTTCATATGGAAGTGTTGTGATACTAAAGGAGGGATTCAGATTTAATACTTCTTAAAATACAATTTAAATCCTGATTATAAATGATTTCAGAGATTATTATTATTTATAACATTATAATTTGAGTATAAGATCTGTGTTACGTGGTTTATGGACGACCCATAATAAGCACTTGTTGTTTGAGGTTAAAAATTTTATTTTACTATAATATTGGTCTTAGTTTATAGGTACGTATTGATAAAATATATTAAAAGTGACAGCTGCAGATCACATTTATTAACGTATTCATACTTCAAAGTGGATCTATAGCCCAAATTTATTACGAATAACTATCTGAAAGGCCTTTTTTTCCTACCAGAATCCTACAATATATTATAGTTCTAGTGGTAAAACTGGGCCATCAGAAAGATATTTGTAAGAAAATCGGGCTATAGTAACTTTTTCTATCTGTCAAACATGTCCATTCATAAGAAAATTGGGATACACATAGTTTGATTTTGTCCTTCCCTGAGGGTTAAGCCCCATCCACAGTGTCCAAAAGCTATGCTATTTAAATAGTACTTCCTTGGAAATGTAAATCACGTCCACACAGTCTGTATCCTTAATCACATGACCATGCCAACCAATGAAAATGTTGGGTACTATGTTCAATTAAACTCATCGAAATAAAATTGTCTGGAGCAAGGCGCATGCAGACGTGATCTATGAAGCAAAGGTTATAAAGAATACATATATATATATATATATATATATATATATTTTAACACCACGTCTTACTAACCATTCGTGTTATACGCTTATGTACTAACTACGCTAATGGTTTTAGGGATTCGGGTGGTTATAATCATAGGAAGTGTACCCGCATTTGTGTGGAAAGGGAGTGGAAAACTACCTTGGAAAAACCAGTCTCAGTACACCCAGCCGGAATTCGAACCTCGATCTCCACTTCATCGGCATTCAAAAATCTAGTTTATTGTGAGAGTAGTGCCTTAGACCATGCGGCCACCGAAGTGGGTTTAAAAAAAACCTTTTGTGAAGTTTAACCTACCAAAGAGACGCCACTCTTTCTGAGATCTTGGTATCTCTCTTAAAACTTTTTTCTGAAATAGCTCTGTTTGTAAAACTCGCTGCCATTGGTGCTTCTACGGAGTGGTCAGGAATAAGGACTTAAGGATATGAACTCTGTAGTTAGAGCAATCTGTTAATGTGGAGTTGATCTCTTACGCACCTTACGGATGAGCATATACAAGTAGACAGAGCTTTATGTTTCAAACCGGCCGGGGCTCAAACAAAACTTTCTCCAGAGAGTGTTTGTAAATGCTTCAGGTTCAATTCATAAATAATTTAGAACATGGGCTGAAGTCGTGCGTACAGTTGGACCGGCGTGATAACCTTTATCTAATGACATTTCATAAAGCCACTAGTACCACTTTCTTGCATCCATACGTCAAGCTGTGTGTTTTATAACTATCACTGTTGACGAATGGTGTTAATTTTGACAGCTGTAATATACATTTAATGACATTTTATCAATTTTGGCTACCCTACATTTAATTTCATATTTTATTAAAAGCATGGCAATCAAACTATTTGAGCATTATATAGAGCCTTTTAAAAAATGAAAATATCTTTACAGAAGCCTACATTGTTAATATTTGCCCACAGATTAAATATTGACAGAATATGTCTAAGTTGATGGGTTATTTCTGAGTCATACTACCCGTTTGGGCTAAACGCAAACACTTTTTTTTAACACTGCGTCTTACTACCCATTCGGGTTATAGACTACGTTTTTGTACTAATTACCTTAATGGGTTAAGGATGAGGAAGGTTGAGTATAGAGGAAGTGTATCCGCATTTTTGTGGAGAGAGAGAGAGAGAGTGAAAAACTATTTACCAACCTCAGTATACCCAACCGGGATCGAACCACGATATCCCCATCATCGGTATTGCGAGAGTATCGCCTTAGACCATGCATCCACTGAAGCGGGTCATACATACAATAATAAATTACACTAATGAGGTAATGTAGTAAGGCAGTATGAGTAAGGCAGTATTAGTAAGGCAGAATTTTACACCCAATATAATTTCTGAGGGAACTCCAGGTCTTGTAGAGAAAAGCTTTATCTTAGCTTTCTCTCAGTTGACTGTTACCAAATCTCCTCTCTCTTAGTTATGTCTGAAGGTGGTGTGCTGGAGTAAGGAGGAGCTAGTCTGTTCATTGTAGGAATTGTTTTCTGAAAGGCCTTTTTCCCTACCAGAAAGCTATTATATAGTAGGATTTTGGTAGGTAAGGCCTTTTTCCCTACCAGAAAGCTATTATATAGTAGGATTTTGGTAGAAAAAAGACCTTTCAGAGAGTAATTCCTACCATGAATGGAGTATACTAGCAACCTCGTCTAACCAGCGTTGCGAAACTTGCCTTGTATTTGAGGGGAGATTGACCACACAAAAACGAGAGAATAACATCGCCGTTTCCCAACAATAACCATGCAATTCCTTAAGCGATGATATCTAGTGTAGAGCAAATCTACTGGCATTCGAGTGGAGGGAGAGCGAGAAACCTTTTAGGAAAAACCATCCTCAGTACCGGTACATCCAACTAGGATAATAACCTCAATCTCCCCGTCATCAGCAATCCAGTCTATTACGACAGTGACACCCTAGACCATTCGAACACCAAAGTGGGTATAGTTATTGTCATCTCAATAAAATTTGCTCAATTATTAAAACAAGTTTTAATAATCCATCCATGCTTTTTCATTGTATGGTCTTTACAAGAATGTATGCTTATTTTGGTGTGATAGCGCCTTTACCCTGATTTTGGTAAGAAGTCCGTTCCAGAAGGCCTTTTATCCTACCAAAATATTACTATAGAGTATTATATTTTGGTATGAACTGGCTTCCTACCAAAATCAGGGTATGTTTGTTGGAATCTGTGACGTTGCTTTAGATCCTTAAGAAACGTGTAGACAGAGAACCATGAGAGGTTTCCAACGTCCTACGTATCAATTACTTTAATCCAGGACAGACACACCACACAACTCCCCAGCCGTTAATTTAGTCAATGATAAGGGTGGAAATTCTAATTTTACTAATGATAGATTTTTCGCTGATGCCGAGAATTGAATCCAGGACCTCAGAAGGCAGATACACTACTGACTGAGCTAAGGTATAGGACATCTATCTGTTTATTGATAATGTATCTTGACGAGATATGACTTGCACTATTTGTGTGTGTGTGTGTGTGGTTGTAACAATAATCCATTAAACCAATCAAAAGCTGTTAAATACTTTCAATCGTAATATATTTGTTTATGCAGACAACTGTTTAGATCACTCATCTAATGAGAATCATTACATTTCCTACTTAAAAACATTAAATCACAATCAGCCATAAATATAATGTACGTTACACGAGTAACTTTAATTGCATACAATCCTTTTTCTGCTTGAATTTTATTACTATGTGTTTATTATCTTGTAAGTTATTATTACCTTTAACGTCATTTTGTCAACGCCTTTGGAACTCTAAGGAAACACATAACCCCGTGATTTAAAGTCGACTTTAAGCGAATAATGATATTGAGCGTCCTTCATTTGATTTAAAGCGCTATTTAATGGTTAACAATTGCCACAGCCCACACCGTAAGGATTCGAGCCATAGAAATAAACATTTTTTTTTTCCCCGTGTTACACGTCTTATTACCTGTCCAGGTTGTATGTATATTTACATTGATAAAATAGGGAGTTTGAAAAAAAACTTATGCCACCAGGGTATGTCGAACAGACATTCCTTGACTTCTTCTGGCAATGGCGGATATGCAACCGTCTTCCGAGGTCGGGGCGCCAATTAGGTACCCCGCTGATATGACGGGATGATGAAGACGATCACGTGGTTTCAGTAGACATCTTAATCCTAGCTTAAGCCTAACTAATAAGACCATGGCAACCATAGGAACAACCCTCCTTCGGTAAAAATACCTTCGGTGCCACCGGGAATCAATCCTGGGACCTTTAGATTAATAGCCAAGAATGATGACCACTAGACCAAGAGGCCAGCCTGAGTATGGATAATGGAGGTAGAAACTTGAATAAATGTGTTTTCTATTTGCGTGGAGAGAGAGTGGAAAACATTTAAGTCAAATAATCTTGGTATAACCGGCCGTAGTTAGAACCTCGACACTACCGTCACCGCGCTTAGGAAGTTTGGTGCATCTGGAATTATATTAGCTGAAATACACGGGTCGTTTGGACCAGGTTGGTCGTAGGAAGTTTGGATCGGTTGTGAAAACACCTGTTAATCTTACCTTGTGTGTTTGTTTACTTCTGACTCGGGCCTGTAGAGCCAATGTCTATTGAATCACCTGATAGTTACGCTAGGCTAGGTTTGCGAAACTGGAAAAGAATAGATTAATGGTTATGTTATGTTATGTTATGAGAGAAGAATGACCTTGAGTATGGGACGATTCCTGGATATCTCAGTGTTAAGAGTATTCGCGAACTAAGCCAAAGGTCCCGGTTTATATTCCCGTGTCCAAGTGTTATTTTTCAATTTAAAGAATAGGTTATGTTATACTACGCTAGNAGATATGCAAAAAAAAAAAAAGTTGCACCGCGTCTTAGTCTACTACCCGTTCGGATTATGCGCCTATGTACTAATTACACTAATAGCTTAGGAATTAGGAAGGTTTAATCGAGATGAAACGCATCCGCATTTGCATGAAAGGAGAGGGGGAAAACCATTTATGAGAACCATCCTCAGTGCACCCAACCGGGATCAAACCCCGATCTCCTCATCTTCGGCGGTCTAGTTCAACACGAGAGTAGCGCTTTAGACCACGCGGCCACCAAAGTGGGTAAGTCTGCAAAAATTAAAGGAAGAATTCTGTTTATCTTTAGTCTGTACGTCATATCTTGGTTGGTCCAAAATACCTCCCACTTACTTAATAATACTGCGCCAAAAGCCCTGTGTAGATTGATCCAAACGGGCCGTTTTTGGGGGGAATGTGCCAAACGTCCTACGGCCCCGTCAACGACAAACCAGACAAGAAGATACTGACGTCTTTGCCCACCGTTGCGGATCATCAAACTACTCCAACCCATTCATATATTTCATGAAACATATGATTAGTTCGACTCTTAAAGATCAGTCAGCAGCCTGTTGAGCTGAGTGCCGAACATTGTATCAGAGATTAAATTTGAGTGATGGTGGTTGAGTGAATAAATAAACTTTTTTTTTAAATAAATAGCTGGAGAAAAAACTTTAAACAATAATTGCTTCAATTGAGTAAAGTACAACTTTTATTTAGATTATCATATGAGATGGACTGCTCAAGATAGGGATAGGTGACGTACTTTTGTAAAAGTGGTAGTGAACTTTCGAGTTCCTAATAACAGAGAGTAAGTATATTATTATATTTAAACATGAAGCTCAACATTGTTTCACGGAGCTCTACCGAAACGATTTTTTATAGGTATACAGTGATCATGTCACCCAAAATTAAAAATTTTAAAAATATTTAGAGGGGAAGACGTAATTTTAAAGAACGACAAATTATTTTGACAATAATTTCTGGAGTTTTACAAAAAAAAATATCACCGTGTCTTACTACCTGTTCAGGTTATGCACATGTGTGATAATTACCCTAATGGGGTAGGTATAAGTAAGGAAGCATTTTGGAGGTATACTACCTGTATTTACGTGGAAGGAGAGTGGAAAACCATTTAGGAAAAACCACCCTCAGTAGACCCAACCGGGATTCGAACGCCGATATTCCCGTCATCGGCAGTCCAATCTAACACGAGAGCCTTAGACCACTCAACCACCGAAGAGGATTTTATCAAATTGATTTGGCTTCGCTTAAAGGAAAAAAAAGCATTTACTCTGAAGATAATCACATTAAAGTTTACAAATTCTCAATAGCGAAGCCGGCGACCTGGCGGTCAAGGGGTAAGGTGTCAGACTTCTGTACTGGAGGTCTGGGGTTCAAACCTAGGTTCCGGCACAGGTTTATCTGATTGCCAAACCCTTCCTTCACCTCTGACAAGACGTGTATTAATCACAACTTGTGAATGTGTGGAATGCCAAGCCTCCACCGTGGTTCGGATCCCACGTTAAACTGTAGGTCTTCCATTTCGTCTCACAATCACCCTACCATTACATATTAGCGTAAGTGTGTACAACCCGAACTGGTAATAAGACGCGGTGATGATGATGATAATAATAATAATAATAATAATAATAATAATAATAGCGGAGCCGCAAGCTACACGTAATTTTCTTTTTCCAGTGAATTTTTGAATGTTTTAAGACTAGATTCCCGATGTCATAAAAAAGCGTTTGAAGTATATAAAAAGTCTTTTGCTGTAGGTTTGCACAAAAAAAAATCATCAAATATCTTACTTAACTCACTATGGACTTGACTAAAATCTCTGTGACTTGGACAAGCAAGAATGTTGACGGGCGATTTATCTCTTGTATTTTAATACGTTCATTAATTTATTCAATATTTTCTATTCTAGGCTCCCCCTTAAAGCAAGCCGTGGGTGCGCCTCTTGTCACGCTAGAACAGCGCATTTGACCGTAACACCCTGACCTAGTACAGAGAGTACGGCCTTGGTGTTGCAACACTTAACATCCACAAGGCTAGTCAAACGGATATTTGTTGGGGTATTAAGGATATTCAACGTTCCCTTTCTGTAGCAACTGATTACTTCATCACACAACTTACAGGCGAGCTTAACTATAGAAAATACACAATACCCAGTTTCTGAACCACGTCCTACCATCCATTCAGGCTATCTGTATATTACGGTAGGGATGAGGAAGGTTGGGTTTAGAATAGAAGTAGCTACATTTGCATGTAAGGAGAGTGAAAAAGATTCAATAAAGAACACCCAGCCTGGATTTGAGCCCCAGCCTCCCCATCACTGACGAACCAGACAAGACGAGACTAATATATTTGTCTATGTTCTCTTTAGTGTGGATAGCCCTAAATCCCACGGCGGTTAATTCATCACTGCGAAAGAAATAGGGCAACCCTAATTTCACAAACTAAACATTTTTTGGCAATGCTTTGAATCCATCCCGTACCCTTAGTTTAGTAGACAGAAGCGCCACTGAGTTAGGGTGTCTTAAATGCACATAGAGCGTAGTTTAGCTCTAACTCAGGAGGCTGAAATTCAATTGGAACTGACGGTGCCGAGTTTGTTTCCTTAGGAGTGCGCTTTCTCATCCTTCCTTCGGCCAAGTGACAGCTTACTGTCCGATTCCCTTAGCTTAGTAATAGTCGCTGATACTGATATACACATCAACGGGCACGCGGACTAAACTTCAAGCTAATCTAGTCGGGGTTTTTTTCCTGTGACGGGGAGGACAAGGTTCAAATCCCACCCAGGTGGAATCTAGGTGGTGTTTTCTATATGGTTTCTTGCTCCATACAAGTCCGTAAATTTCCTCCCTTTAAATTCTAACTTCATCATCTCTACTCAATTAATTTAATTCAATACGCATACCCCTAGCGGGTTGTGAGACGCGGTATCCCCGCTCCCCCCAAATAAAGAGGAAGCTTTTCCTGTGTTAGGGTGTACAACATAAAAATAGCCAATCCACTAATAAGTAAAACTTACTGCTGATGGTGTACTCGATCTTGGCCCACGCTGCACCGACCTTCAAACTACCTGTTCACAACCCAAAGATAAACGATAATAAAACATGTGTTATGTAGTTGGTGGGAAATAATAAGTTTACATAGCAATTACAGCTTTAAAATAAATCTTGTGTCAACTTAAATTGCTTTACTAAACATAAAAACTAAAAACCACAGATATATACATTAAAAAGCTATAGATAATAATTTTGACAATTGGAATAAAAATGTGGAAATAAAAAAAATTAACAATTCTGAAAACTCCACCAATAGACGAGTGTGTGAAAGGAACTTTAATTAATGAATTTTTTAAATTATGTTCTTAAAACATATCCTACTCATTTATTTTATTAGAAAGATAATGAGTATAAAATAATAAGGGAGCCACTTACTAACATGTTTAAACTTATTGCAGACGTCCATATTTCGCACTATATTTAACTGGTATTTTTTATTTACAGCACGTATAACCTGAATAAGTAGTAAGACGTGATGATAAAACAATTATTAAAAGATTATTTAAAATACGGGGTACACTCAAATAGAGGCAAAATGTATCAATAACCTTTATTTTGAGCTCTATCAATTAAATAGTATAGTGAAAGGTGAAATTAACTTGATTTCAGCAACGTTTTAAGTACATTCTAACAGAACCGGGATTAAAGTAACATCTAAGTTATTTGATAATTAATTTTGTGGTTTTTAAGCATCAGGAATTGTCATCCCAATGGTAAATACTGTAATTGAGGAAGTTTATCTTCAATTAGGTGGTTCCCTTAAATAATTTCACATGGGAATTTTTAGAATAAAAAATACATGTTGTGCAAAATACAACTGGTGTTTGGATAATTTTGGGGGAAAAAAATCATGTTTGGATGGAGTTACGCTCAAATAACTCCAATATATCGCTTTGAAGCATGCATCTTAAGCGAATAATTAGCCATGCATGTGACACTGAATAACCAATTTAAGGTTTAGATTTAATAGTCTATCTAAGAAGTAAAATAACTGAAGATATCAGGAGCAAGAAATATATTATAAGTATAATAGCGCTGGTGAAGAAAGCTTTTCATAACAAGAAGACAATACTAACCTCAACTAACATAAATTTGTAAATTAGTAAAAGGTTCATGAAGGCATATTTTTGGAGCATTGTGCTTTATGGATGTGAAACATGGACCATTGGAACAACTAAGAGGAAAAGATTAAAAGCATTTGAAAAATATGGTGCTATGTATGTTGAAAATATCATGAGATGGAGATAGTATTAAAAAAAAGCATCCATTTTAAGGTTACACATAAAGTAGAAGAACACTAGTTTTAGGAAATTTTTATAATATATTTACAATAAGAAAAATGATATTATTTTTACTACCGTGTCCTACTACCTGTTCAGTTATACCTTTACGATTACATGATAATTACCGTACTCTAATAAGGTAAGTATGAGAAAGGAAGCATTTTAGAGGTGGAAGGATTGTAGGAAAATATTTAGTAAAAGAAGAAACTCTCATTAAACTGGACTGGGTTTCAAACTCCTATCTACCCGTCACCAGCAGGCCAGTCTAACAAGATAGTGATGCTTTAGACCGGAGTTTTTTAAACTATACTCCGCAGAGTTTTTGGGCTCCACCATAGTTATTTCAGGCTCAGTTAATTTTAGAATAGTATTTATTTTTTTATTTTTCCCACTATAAAATAGAATCTGTAGTTAAGGGTGACAATTTTTTCAAATCTGAATAAAGGACATTTTCCAAAGGCGCAGCCAAAACATGTGATGTTTTCCATTTGTTTTATGCTTTTATGCGTGTAAATGTACAAAATGCTTTGAGGGCTCCAACACGTTTTTTCTGGTGCTAAGGCTACTTCGTTCTAAAAAGTTTAGGAACTTTTGCCTTAGACCATTCGGCCAGTAAAGCGGGTGAAACTAATTTGAAAATGGGCCTTTAAATGTTTTTCTTTAAAGTCTCGTCTTAAGTTTTTTTTTAAATCTGCAATTTCACATAATAAGCCATGATTTCAAGACTTGCATTCTCCGCCAAGAATCAAAGTTTTGTTTCAACAACAATCCTTGCTACTGAAGACCTACAATCTTATCCGGTGTTACTCTCGCCAGTGAAATTAAAATTAATGTTCAACTAATGTGATTGTTACAACAATAGTATTGTTACAAAAATATACGTGCAGTACTTTCAAAGTGCCTCAGCGGCCCCTTCATGGGAGAGGTAACCATCCTAAACCATTAGTAGTGCAATCCTCGGTCCCGGCAAAGATTTGCCTGATTTCCATACCCTTCCTTCACCTCTGACAAGACGTGTATTAATCACAACTTGTGAATGTGAGGAATGCCAGGCCTCCACCGTGGTTCGGATTCCACGTTAAACTGTAGGTCCTTCATTTCATCACACAATCACCTTACCATTGCACATTAGCGTAAGTGCGTATAGCCCGAACGGCTAGTAAGACGCGGTGCTAACAATAATAATAATAATAATAATAATAATAATAATAATAATAATAATAATAAAAATAATAATAATAACATTAGTAGTGATACTAATTTGGATGATAAAAGCAGTATCTTTCACGTGAATAAATCGTAAACATAATGTTAGCACCTCTTACTACCTGTTTGGACTGTCCACATTCAAACCTGGTAGTGATGAGGAACATGTAATTTAGAGGAGATGTACCAGCATAAAAATGCAAAAAAAGATTAGAAAAAAAACACACCCTTAGTGAAAACATTTGTGGTTCTAACCTCAAACTCCTCCTTCATCCGGCAAACTAGACCAAGTGAGCCGAAAATTTAATTCATCTGCCCACCGATTAGGAACAATGGGTAAGGTTGTTTATATATAGCGCACCCAAATTGGCGTGAAGAGAGAGGGGGAGAACCACAGTGGATAATTACCCCAGTACACACGGCCTATTTTAGAACTTTGACCACCCCGTTATCAAAAATATAGTACAATGTAGGGTGTGCGAAGTCCACTTTTTCAATTCCAAGTGAACTCGAATCGAATATATGAAATATTCTCGAAACCGAATCAAAGTTCGAATATTTTTTGTTAGTCATTTTATGTTTTAAAATTTTTAGATTGAGCCTCATGCATTAAAATTAATTAGGAAATCTTTTATTGCACAGTTGTTTATAATAATTCGTTTTATTTTGATAAATCAATTACAATTTATAGTTAAATTACAGTACTTTACATTTTCTCCATATAAGTATTGATTTGTAATGTTTGTAACCGCTCAGAATGATAATAATTGACCATAAATTGGGTATTTTAGCTGTCAATATTTTTATTGGCAAAGTTTTGTAATCGTTGAAGCAATACTTTTTTTTTTTGGAAGTGAAGTCGAAGCTGATTTTGTTTCGAATCTTCCCACACCCCTAGTATATTGTGAACTTGATGACCCGGTGAGAGTACTTTAAAAATTATTATCCTCATCCTTATTATAGTGGCAATGCCACCATTTTACTGGGAAGAGAAAGGGCGGGGAACGAGGGAAGTAGGCAAATATGGTTTGGAAACAACTGGATAGTGTCAACAAGTCACTCTCTGACCAGAGTCACACATTGGGTCGTAATGTCTGAGGTTGAGTTGAGTAAGGTGGGAAGGGGAGGGCGCGGTTACTCGAAGGCCAAGAAGCGCACGTTATAATTAGCGGAAGTTTTACGCAACACGACCTTGAAGTAGCACTGACCCGCGGGGTGGGGGTGGGGGAGAAGAGGGGTGCAGCAGGGGAAGGGCTTGAAGATATTCAGCACTTTTCAAACCACCACCTTTTATTTTCTGGATCTAAATGTCCCTGTCTCTCTTCACTCACACACCCACAGCTGAATTTCATCACCCTTACTCCTTCTGTTTGTCTTTTTTTTACTCCTTCTAAATACTTCTCTTTTTCTCCTCAAAATGTTACACCCTTATCCTTGTGAAGAGTTTTAATGTGTTTGTTTGTTAAATAAGACACAGGATTTCCTCTTCTTTTTCTCTTCTATAGTAAATATTTAAATTATATGCGCCAAAACATTTTTAGTGGACTTTCCACACACTCGTTGTTAAACTTGAAACTGCAAACATTTTTGGGCTCAGGTTTTGTTTTTAGAGAAATGAATTTCTTGTCAAGCAATCAAACTTAAGATTTTTATTTTCATTTATTTGAGGTATTTAACGTGCACTTTCTGAACCGACTGATTATATCGGCACATGAATTATTGACTAACTTTAATCTAGAACAGACACAACATCCAATCCCCGGCCGTTAATTTATCACTGTGAAAGGGTAAATCCACATTTCAACAATGATAAATTGTTCGGCCATGCCAGGAATTGAACCCGGGTCCCTTACCTCAGTAGAAGACAAATTACCGACTGAGCTAAGGTATCTGAGAACCAAACCTAATATTTTGGTTGTATCACATACCTATTTAAAATATTTTGGCAAAGTATTAGAAATTTAATGAAAAATCACTATTTGATATGTTAGGTATAAACTACATAATAAACTCAATCAATATAATGTACGTTATTTTAAATAATTACAAAATTCAACCATCAAGAAACACTATCAACAATAATTTAAATATTTAATTTTCAAATGATATTAAATGAAACAAAGAACAAAGTGTTTAAAATTAAATAACCCGCATTTGCGTCGAGCTCATTTTAGATTGTATTGTCGGTGATGGAGAGCTCTAGGTTCGAATCTCAACAGGGGGCACTAAAGGTGGGTTTCCCCTGTCATCTCTCTGATAATGCGGGCACATTGCTTTAAATTGCCTTACTCATCCCTACATATTAAATTAAACCTTTAAGAATCCGTTTCACCTACCAGATGACACCTAACTAATACGGTTTGAGCCAGACGTCACATTGTGATGGTTTTTTTAAGAGATGGAACGCTCGAATCCCTCGAATATTATGGTATTCAAGATTCATAAAAATCTCAAAAAATCATCTTGAATAAAATTACTATGAAGACCTTGACTTCAAATAACAATTTTAAATCAATTGGTAAAAGGAATTTAATAAACTTGTTTAATCGGGAGGATAACAAAATCACACACAAAAAAAGTATCATTATAATTAATTTACTAAAAAAAAGTGTTTTCTCTTGGTGGTTTATGACGTAATAGACATGACAAAACAAATACAATTTTTTTAATACCACTTTATTTAAAATTCAGTTTTCAATATTTTCACGTTAGCTAAAATTGTACATGTTTTAAAGATTCGGTGATTCAAAGAAAATGTAAGTTTCTGATTTGATAATCGGATTCGAGAAATATAGGACTCACACTAGCTCTCTCTGATTTTTTATATTATAATTGAGAAAAAAATGAAATCTAAACCAATTAAATCATTTAACATTATTTTTTTAAATACAGCAAAACCTTTAAAAAAACTTTTACAGTACAGCGAAAAAAACTGTTAAGCTGATTCCAATTTTATTGTCGTCAAATGAAGAATGTAGAAAAACACAATATCCTGTTAATCGTTCATGATATAAGCTCTTAAATAACTCCTGTGTTGAAGCGTATAATAAATTGAAAATAATACCGTTTTATAGAATAAATTAGCAGCAAATATTGTTTAGTTACAGCCATAAAATCGATTGTAGGGACCTTTTTCTCATGCTCTTGTGAAATTCATCAATAAATGAAAATGAATCATGAACAAACTGTGAGTGGCTTGACCATTGACTGAAAGTTCTTCGTTGCGACCGAAAGTATTACAAAGTATAAACTATTAATACCTTCGTAATGACGTCTTGAAATATTAGCTAGCGCAGGTTCGCGGCGAGTATTCTAGTCCTGAAATAAATCTGTGGGCTAGGTGTGACATCCCTTGTCTCGTCACACTCTAAATGTGTCCCACTCACGTTTACTTAGTGAACACCAAACACATTAATTTTGTAAACGTCAGCAGATCTATATTTAGATCATGATGAAACAGGAAATGGGAAAACAAATCAACTAAACAAAATACTACTATAGTTACAAAACATTTTAAATAAGTTTTTAATGTAAACTTCAGCTAGTAATTAATGACACAATCCCATATGTAGTTAAGACAGCCATTGAATTGTTCTCGAAATTATTGCTGTAAGGCTAATACATTCGTTAAAAAAAAGTATGACCCACTAACTGGCTTGTGGTGCATCTTTATACCTAGCTAAGGGCTCTGAATTCGATTCCGGACAGGGTTTAAAAATATTATTGGTGAACCTGGGAATTTCTTATTTCACAGTGATGAATTAACGTCCTAGGGAATAGGTGCTGTTTGTTCTACTAAGTAAGTTTGTAAGCCATGTATTCATATAAACAATCGGCCTAGAAAGTGGATTTAAAAAATAAATAATACTCATTATTATCGCGTCTCGCTACCATTTCGGGCTATACGGATGTCATATTAATTAAGATAGCGTGTTAAAGATGAAAAAGGTAGACTTTAGGGAAAATGTCTCCTCATTAGAGTGGAGGTAGAGTGGTAAACATTTTTTCCAAGCACCCTCAGTACAGTCATAAGAGATTCGAACCCCGACCTGCTAAATTATCTTTGCATTTGGATTGCATGCCAACAGGCCCATTTGGGTAATACAATACCGTTAGTAATAATAGGCCTAATAATAATAATAAACATATAAAAGGAACATGCCATTTCCGTTTCATTAAGTCTCATGAAGGACGTTCACCTACTGTATCATATGTTTATTTAATACACTCTGTTCATCAAGAGGGATCCAACCTAGTAGGTAATGTAATAAAAAAAAGTGCACGTGGGAGTAGGCGCAGTGCGTGATTAATGTCCAGTCACGGCCGGTCTCATCAGTGTCCACATATGGTCAAGATCTGGGCGCGTCTCCTATGTTGTTGATGGTACACGGGTACAGAGGTCAACCTCTATACCTCTCAGTGGGTTGCAAAGAAAGAGTTAGGGCTTATTCGCTACTCAAGGTCTTTTTTTAAAAATTACAAATGGACACGAGAATTAAACCTTAGACCTCGCACCAACATTCTACCCCTGAGCTATCCTGGTTTCATTTCGTGTTCAAGGTAATTTTTCACTAATTACTTTAAGGTATATAGTAAAGGTAACGTCAAACTTGCAGCCCGATTCATGATTATGTGCGGCCCACGAACCTTTTGATGACCCAACAAACAATGTGGGTCCAATTAGTCTTTTTATAAAAGTTGTAGGAATACAACATTTTAGATTATGAAATTTGGAAATGGGTCATTATTTGCTGAGATCTAGAAAGTGACCAAATTTTATTCACTACTCACCAAAGATCGTTCTCCAGAAATGGTTAAATTTTTTGCGCACCAAATATGCGCGATATTTTTCAGCACTCAAGTGTGTTTTCACTAATGAAAAGGAACAAACACCCGAGCGATCACATTTACCGACACTCATTTGTAATCTATTTAGAACGTGACTTCAACAACAGCTCTAAATCCACTCACATACTTGATACAAATATAAAGTTTCAAGTTTTTGGTAAAAAAAATTATATAGGATAAGCCTTAACAATTTCTGTTATATATATTTTAATTTTGGTAAAGTAAGGATTTTAAAATTGAGATTTTTCTTTCTGAAATGCGGCCCCCTGATTATATTTAATGTCCAATGGGGCCCTTTTGAACAAACGAGTTTGACATCCTTGGCGCAGTACATTGCTGACAATATTTTATTTTAGACTATAAAAAATAACACATGGATATGAAAGTCAAGCTCTAGGCCTTTTGGTCAGAGCGGCAATGCTTTATCTCTAATTTATCTAGGATCATATTATGCACAGAGTAATTTCTTCATTGATAATTTATTTAAACTTATATTTATTATTCTAGTTTTTATTTACTCGTCGATACTAATAACTATCAACAATATTTAAAAAAACCTTGTACTTTCAGTTTACTTGAGGCAGTAAAGCTAATAACCCTAATTTATATTTCAAGGTCTTTTAATTTCAGTTTACTTAAGGTGATAGCAAATTTATTGTTTAATTTTCGGCTCTCTACTAATTTGATTAAATTTCCTTCCTTCTTTTTTCTTCCTTGTTTTCTGCTTTGAGGTAGAATACCAAGGTAACATTTAGCAAATATTTATGAATTTTTTAAAACATTATCAAGGTGTAACTTAAAATAAGCCTGAAATTGACACTTTATGGTCTAAAGATTCTAAGTGATTCTATAAAATATTTAGATGCGGTAAACGTTCACTAGAAACTATAATCAAATTATTGATTGTGGAAGTGGAAGAAAGGCAATGGTAAGGCGTGTGAACATCCAATGCTACCAATGGTAATAGTCGAGTATTAGAAGACATATTATTTATAAACAAGAGACAGTAAATTTATAAAATGTCAATAGTAGGGTAAAAAAGGGGATTCTGGCTTATATTGAGGCAACGTTGCCAGATCTATGCCCCCAGTTGGGTGGTGTTGCCACGTCTACTCCCCCAACCAATTAGCTTCTCTCTCATTTTGAAGCCAATTAGCGTCAAGCCTCTCCCACTACCCCCTCACCATGCAGCCAATTAGCTTCAAACTCCATTCCCTTTCCTCTAAACCTTACAGCAAATGAGTCCCTAGCCCCTCCTCCAGGATGGTGGATTCACGATGGCGGATTCCCTCCAAAGCCTTACATCCAACGACCAGATTCAAGATGGCGTGTGAATGTGTGATGTTATGTGTTGTATGTATTGTTTGTCTGTATTTTATGTATTGCTTTTTATGTGATTGATAGATGTATTGCTTGTTTTTATATTGTATTTATTAATATATGTCTTGTTTATATGCATGACATCTTGGTATTGTATACTATGTGAATATGATATGTATGTCTTGTTTTGTCATATATATATATATATATGTCATGCATATAAACAAGACATACATTAATAAATACAATATATATTATATATATATTAGAGTCTCGTTAATACGATCTTCGGTTATTTGACATATCCTCATGGCGTGCAATTTACATTGTTGTGCAGTATCCACATGCATATTATTTTCCCACTTCCATCGTTTCTGTGTCAGTCAGTGAGTCACATACCTCCGTGGTTGTAGTTCTTGTTCACCCGACTTATTGAATGTTTGCAATGTACTCCTTCATACTGTGATTGAGTTTTGCATTTTCCCATTTATATATATGTCATGCATATAAACAAGACATACATTAATAAATACAATATATATATTATATATATATTAGAGTCTCGTTAATACGATCTTCGGTTATTCGACATATCCTCATGGCGTACAATTTACATTGTTGTGCAGTATCCACATGCATATTATTTTCCCCCTTCCATCGTTTCTGTGTCAGTCAGTGAGTCACATACCTCCGTGATTGTAGTTCTTGTTCACCCGACTTATTGAATGTTTGCAATGTACTCCTTCATACTGTGATTGAGTTTTGCATTTTCCCATTAATGTAATTTTACTGTGTGAGAATTATGGCAGGTGAAAAGAGAAAAAAAGTGTTTCTTTCAATTGAAGAAAGACTTCAAACCTTAAAAAGAATAATTGCTAACAAACCCTATTTCATAATTCTATTTACAGTAATTTAGATTTGTTTCTCTGCCCTTATATGTATGTATGTATTTTATGCCTTGTATGGATGGGTGGGTAGAGATAAATACTAATGTCTGTATGCTATACATGTGTGTGTGTAATGGTATTGATTATATCTATTCAATTTATAGCGTTCCATGGATTTGATGCATGGATTGTATGTTTGTATTGTATTCTTAAGTTTAATGTATATATATGAATGTTGTATGTATTAATGTGTCTTGTATTGTATGTATGATTTGTGGTGTTATTGTATGTACTATATGTATGGGTTGTGGTGTTATTGCATGTATGGTTTGTGGTGTTATTGTATTTTTGTATATATGTTATGCATGTATTGTGTGCCTTATATGGATGATCTGTATTTTGTGTATTGCTTTGTATGTATTTGATGTATGTATTGTATGTTTGTATTGCATTCTTATGTGTATTGTATACATGTATGTATGAATGATGTGTATATTAATGTATGTCTTGCACTGAATGCATGGCTTGCGCTGTCATTGTGTGTATTGTATGTAGGGTGGGTAGGCTATATTTGTATACCTCGTATGAATATGTGGAGTATTAATGTTTGTCTCGCATATATGTATGTGTGATGTAATGTGCTAAATTTATGTATGGCTTTGTATGTATTTTATTTATGTATTGAATTGTGTTGTAGTCTTTATTGTATACATATATGCATGTTGTATGTATTGATGTGTGTATGGTTTGTGGTGTTATTGTTTGTATTGTATGCATTGTTTGTGATGTTATTGCATGTAGTGTATATAATATATATTATGATATTATGATATGGATTTGTGTGTTTGTATACCTTGTATAGATGGGTGGATAAATATTAAAGTGTTAATGTTTTCGGGAGTGGATCCAGATCATTTCCATAGGGGGCTCATAATTATAAATAGCATAGTTAATTACAATGTTACATTTCTGTTTAAAGCCATTTAATAGTTTCTCATTCATATTTGAACTTATGTATGTTTTAAACCGTGGTCATCCTCTCCAATTTTTTAAAATCAGACAGTTTTTATAAAATATTTGGAGTGGCCATCTAACATTTCTTTTAAAAATGGTTCACTCTAAAAGCTATGAGTAGTCTTCACCTTGCTTTTTTTTTTAAATTATATTAATTTATAAGTAATTTAAAGTGCTACTCACCTATAAATTTTTGAAATTTGGGTGCCCTTTGAAGCTATTTAGAGTGATCTTCACCTTAATTTTTTTACGATAGTTAGATACCTCTATAAGATAATCTTTGAAGTGTTTCTCCACTGACAAAATTTTGAAAATTGAATTATTTCAGAAACTAGGCTATTTGGGGTAGTCCTCGCCTGAAAATTCTTCAAAAAGGCATGCATCTAGAAGCTATTTGGAGCTGTCCTCCCCTGAGCATTTTTGAAATTTGGATGACCTTGGAAGCTATTTAGAGCTTTCCTCCCCTGATTTTTTTTGCAAGTTAGATGCAGTCTAGTAGTTATTTGAAGCGGTCTTCTCTGGCAAATTTTTGACAATAGAATGCATTTAGAAGTTTTTTGGAGTTTAATTTAAGGCCATATTTCAGCTTCATATTCAATAATATCAGAGGATTTGAAATATATATGGGGGGCAGGGAATTTATTCCATGGAGGGGTAAATTATTTCCAGGGGGCAGAGTCCCACACAGTTCCACACCTCCTGCTGTCTACACATACTCTATATTCGGTATTCGTGGATGAAATGCTCTCAGGCGATTAATTATTAGTCTTCTTTGATGTATGTTAGTCTACCGTCTCTATGCCGAACAATGTTCGTGACTCGCTATGCATGACAAATATTCGTACATGAAAACGAATATTTTTTCCACACTTGCGTAAGTCATATCGAACAGTGAATAAACGTGGACGAATAACGCACGTGTGGACCCGGTTTAAGAGGTGTCTGCGCATAAAAAGATAAAAAAAATTGTATAATTTATCTGTGTTGTATTTTATTTCTAAAATTTGAACTTCCATTTTGATTTTTGTATTAATTTTCTAACCTTTACAGGGGGTCAACTGACCCTTTGACCCCCCTGAATCCGCGCCTGAATGTTTGTGTATACATTATTATGGTGTGTATTATAATGTACTTGTTTGTATTTTACATACTGTTTTGTATGTATTTGATGTATGGATTGAATTCTTATATATTTACATATATGTTGTGTGTATTAATGTGTTAGTGGTTTGTAGGGTTACTGGATCTTATTCCATAATGCTCAGGTATGAAATACTCATCAATAAAGATGGGGGTAGCTGAGCTTTGTAGGAGGTTATATATTTGAGGGTTAGGACGATGGTAAGATATATCGGGTGGCGAAAGGGTAAGGTAGAGGACTGAAAAGGATCCCATTATGAACCTTATGTCTCTGTGGGTGAGAACTAATCTCTAACAGAGTTTATACCTATGTTATCATGAATGTAAGGTTAGGGGATTGAATTGATGCCAAGTCTGAGGTGCCTCTTTGTAGGTGTGTACGTATGAATTTATCAAGTTCAGAAGCTTTGGTTAGGTTAATTTTGGTTAAGCTGGGTTGGATTTAATTCACCACAATTCCGAGTTCCCCCTTTATAGATGTTTAAGTATGAATAAATCAAGTTCAAAAGCTTTTTTATGCTAGGTTGGGTCTGAATATGTTCAAGATCAATGAATGATGATTCTATGTCGTATAAGTATGAAGCATGGTATAATAAATGAATTACTATTACATGGTTTATATATGTGTCGATGAATGTAGAGTGATCAAATGTTGTAGGATGCACTGTATGATCAATGACTTCCAATTCAATGCATGTTTCGTGACTCTTTAAGTGTTAGATTAAATGTTTAAGCTTCAAAGAAGGAGGTATAGAATGACAAGAGGAGGAAGAGAGATAGAGGGAGTACATTTTAAACAGCCTGCAAATTGGACGAGCATACCCCATAAATATATGTGACGTCATCAGTAGAGAGTGAGGTCAGTACGCCTATCTGAAGCTGCTTCAAGGGAGTGAGGATTTGATTCTTTCTCTGTGTTACGCTTAGGGCGGGGGAAGGGGTAGGAGAGGTTCAGAGGATGAGATTCAAAGCACATAACAGGTAAAAAAATATATATGAATAAATATAATAAACATAGTGGGTGTCAAGGGGGAGGAGGTGTTCAGGGGACGAGATGCAACATGCATTATAAGTAAAAAATATTATGAATAATAAATATACCGTAATGGATATTGTGGAGAGGAGGGGTTCAGACTCCAAAGGGCAAACTACAGACTCCAAACTCATTCTTGTCAAACTTAAAAAAAATCAATGTATAAGGTAAAGTGTTTCCACGAATGCGACTGGCTACAAAGCTTTCTGAGAATTCTGGACTGTGTATGTGTGACAAATGGCAACGTCCTACAGAGATGTATGGTACTTAGAAATAATGCGAGGTGTGTGTTTAGTTCAAGAATGACTTAGCCACCTAACACAATAAAAACCATTTCTACCACCAATGTTGGACGTCACTTGTTGTTGTTGGTTTCTGAGTGATAACATTTTCAAAAAGGTCACGCCTCACCACTTGAGAAATATAACTGTCAATATTATCTCCCGCACAATATAATGTGTCTTATCAATGTACCTCGAACCTTCCCTTAGGTGGCCAAGAACTGTTTATTTTCATTTACTAGTACCGAGTTGAATGAACGCTTCATATCGAAAAGGCTCCCCAAATTAAAATTGTCTCGTTCAAGGTATTCTTCTGAGACATAAAAAAATACAAGTATTCAAACGCACCCTAAAAAGAAAACTCGCTACCGTCTTTCCAATTTGTTCGTGTCTTGTTTGTGGTGAAAGTAAACAAACCCACGCCTATTATAACATTTACCTGCTCTACATGTCTGTTTACATTCAATTTATTCTTTCATTTCTTTGCATTTTGTAGAGAAGTTGGTGGTGGATGGTTGGATAGGATAAAGGGGAGAGTTGTACGAAGAAAATGGGGTGAGAGAGTGTAAACTACAAATGGTTAGAGAGGGGCGTGTTTATTCTTTGAAAAATAGCGTATAATAGATTCTTACTTATTTACTCTATGACAGCAAAAACTCGAAAGTTCATTGCCGCACTTACAAAAGTACGCCACCTATCACTATACTGAGATAGTTCTATCCAGTATAACTACACCCTATCTCTTTCAGGTTGATTCTAATGTTATCCCCCCCCATCTGCGTTTAGGTCTTCCCACTGGTGTCTTCTCATTGGGTTTGCCAGTCAATACCTTGAACATGGTTCGCGCTGTAAGTCATGCCTACCGTAAAATAAGGGACTTGATTATCATAACAATGTATTGTGATGAATGCATGATATCTAACTCATAATTATGTAACCTCCTCCACTCCCCATTAGTATCATACTTTTTTGGATCAAATATCTTCCTAAGCACCTTATTTTCGAACATCCTGAATTAATTTTCAACATCTAAGGTAAGAGACTATGTTTCACACTTATAGAGAACAATCGGTAACATAATTGTTTTGTATATTCTGAGTACATTCTTTACCACAATATTTATATTAGGCTACTATAATCCAAACCTCAGCTTTTATTTTATCATACCATGGCTAAAAATTTGGGCTGGATAACTTCAAGCTTAGATAAAATTTTGGTTCAACTTCAAGTTGTACCTAAGAGAGTTCGAGTATTTTTGTGCGGATAAACCTACAATATGTTTGAAATCTTGAATATGTATAATTGTGTATGTTGACTTAATTAATTTAGTTTGTAATTCATATAGACTTGCTGATATTTTCCTGTGCTTGTAAAATTCACATTAAACACCCAGATAAAAATTAATATAATATTCAATAAGTCTAAAGTATTTGTTAAATATTTGATAAACCATTTGTGAATCCACATATGAAGATTAAGAAAATTACTCGCGATGGTGGACACAAACTCATATGGGAGGTTTTGCTGGAGATGATAAACTCGGGTTTCGAGATTAATACTAACAATGTTCCTAAATTATTTTTCTCTCTCACTTCCCACAAGTGCGGGTATTATTTCCTCTCAAGTTATACCCTCCTCATCTCTATCCCATTAGTGTAAATATATGTATTGCACGGATTGATAATAAGGCACTGCGGGCAAAAAAGAAAAAAATGCTTGACATAGCCACACTCCAAATAATCGAATATTTTTCCATGGGAGATTTTCTGTGATTAAAAACGGTCTCACATGTGTTTTTTAAACTGAGTGTCATATCAGCTTGTGACCTACTGTGTAACAAAACACCAACATATGTCTCGAGTGTCTCATGCATAGCATAGTGACAGGGGAACGTATGTCACAAGCAAAGGAGTGGAGTAAGCTCTCCGCATTCACGAGACCCTGGACGCATCGCCCGATCACCTGGAAATGTATCATCTTTGCATGAGCACTATTTTAGAGATGTCTTATATATTATCTTAGGCACTAGTACTTGGGATAGATCTCGGTTCCCTCTGGGTCAGTGGTATTCAACCTGTGGTTTGCGTACTCCCGGGGGTATGCGAATACATCTTAGGGGGTACCTAAAATATAATATATATATATAATTTAAAAATTATTTAGTACATTACTTTGGATGTAAATATAATATATATATATATAATTTAAAAATTATTTAGTACATTACTTTGGATGTAATTTATTCTAGATGTAAATTATAGAATAATAAGCGTTCAAGTATAACGTAAGCATATTTTTGGTCATTTAGGACACCATTCACACCCTTGTAAGCGAAAATAACAGACACTAGACCCCCTCCGCCCCCCATTTCCCTCTTGCTTACATTATATTTGTCGACTTTTTTTTTTAATTTGTTCTCAGGAATAGCCATGATTTTTTATGCAATTTATAAATTGCTGATAATTATTAACGTAGAGGTGTAAATTAATGGCCTGAAAAAATTCACAATAAAATTTTGTAGATTGATTTTAAATTTATCATTTTAAATTTACTATACTAAACAGGTATTAAAATTGAAAATTCATAAAATAATTTAAAATAAAATAACTAACATTTAATTGAAATTATAAAATTTATTGTTACTGAATACATGAATTATTGTAGTTATAAAATCTCTAAACTACTCTAATTTGATGACTAAGGTCCTTTAATCCAAACTTGACACTTTTAATTGTCGTGTCCATTTGGGGTGGCTGGTTCACTGCGTCATTCTTGCCAGTCTCTCTCTGTCTTATGTAAGTATTGTTCTGACCCCTCTCTTCCCCTTGTTAACCAAAATAACCAAAGCTCGAACCTCCTTCTCCCTCTTAAGGTGCTTACGTAATACTTGAACGCCCCCATGTTTGACTTTCACTATTCACCAAAAACTCTGGGGGTACAAATATGAAGAAAAATTATATTTGGGGTAAGAAAAAAAAAAAGAAAAAAAGTTGAATGTCACTTGTCTAGATCAATAGTCCCGTTTCACCACCCACATGGAGATGGGTGATTCTGAAACTAAACTCAAGTTACGACAGATCAATTATTCTCGTCGATATAACTTAAAATTTATATTCTAAAGTAACGAAAAATGATTAATAGAACAGATTAAAACTGGCCACTAATAACTCAAATTACGTGAACCTCTCGGTCGTTAAAACCACGCTTCATCAAACAAAAGCTGTGTAAGCTAGGCGTCACACGATAAACCTTTTAGACGCTATACAAATATATGTATATTATCCAGTGTCGTGTCGTGGAGTATTGCCAGGGTAAGCAAGGCTTGTTTAAACTGTTCTTGCTATCTAGGTTTCCAGTTTGACCAATCATACATAGGCTCTGCTATAGGTGGGAATGTTTTTTAGTTGATCCCTGTCCAATGATTGTTTACTAAGTGATGAGAATATTCAGCTAAACAGTTTAAACGAACTAAGCTTACCCTGGTAACAATCTACGCAACGTCACTGAGATTATCGAGCATTGAGGAAAGGTTACTCACTATATTTATCTTATAACTGTCAACATTACCAACATAATGTGAAATCTGTAAATACTATGGCTTGGTTTATGACTACATAAAAATAAATTTGATAACGTTTTCAACTGTAATCTGAGGTTGTTTCTAAAGTGATATATCTAACTTTAAAGTATATTCAGTATTTTGTGGATCAATTAGGTAAGGAATAGTTTTATTTTCAAGTAGTAACATTAATATAATTCTAGTCAGGCAGGATACGCTGGGTAATAATTCCATTATTTGTTTCACGGTGTGTCTGAAAATTCTCCTTTATTTTATCACCGCCTCTTACTACATGTAGAAGTTATACCCATATGAAGTCAGGCGGAAGTCCGTCAGCGACAAGTAGTGCCTATTTCAACTCTGCGACAAGGACTTCCTCTACTTTATTTACGCTTAAGCAAATTGTTGTAACCTCTAAAAGCCCATGCGCATTTTGTATTATTTTTGTCTTTTTTTCACTTTAAGCATTAGTTTAAACTATATTTAACTGTCACTTATCATCATAAATATCATAAAATATTAATAAGAACCACACTGTCCTACAATATAAAATGTTTGTATAATAACAATTTACCTATCTCTTCATATACTTTCCTTTTCACAGGAGTGTCTAACCATTAAGTTGTAAAGACCATTAGAGATTGAGACGGAAGGAAGACCACGATCTAATAATATATACTGCAAAATATAAAATAAAATAAATACTTTTATTTACATTTTTTAGAACCACATCTTACTATAGTAAGTATATATATACTTACTATAGTAAGATGCTGTTATTTTATATTTAAAAAAGAAAAGGTAGATGTGTGTGTGTATAAAATAACATTACAATAGTTACCTTTGTGTCTACAATAATAAAACCTTGCATAAGTAGTTTTATTATTTTAGTCACTGTTTATATCTAATATGTTGTTTTTAGATATAAAATGAATCCAACACTTTCATTATGTGATAGAACAATAACACGAATGAACAATGAACACGAGTCAAGGAACATAAGCCAACATAGTCTGCCATCTTACTACCATCTGATCAGTGGAACTAAAGAGTAACCAGACCAGTATATATTATTAAACCGTGGTCTTCCTTCCGTCTCAATCTCTAATGGTCTTTACAACTTAAAATTATATTTGGGGTACGCAAAAAAAATATATATATATAGTTCATATCCATAGTTAAACATAAATAGATGTAAGTTTATATTCTCAAGGAAATAACAACAGTTAATTAATAAAATGTAAGACTTTTTCGTTAGAAAAAATTGGAACACACTATGTAGTATGCTTATGTATGGATGTTTGTATTTTTAAAGTGTTTCATATTGTATAATATTAAATTAAAACCTCAACAGTACTTATTATTATTTGATATAATATATAATTGTTAATAAGTGAGTAATTGATTTTTCTTGGTGTTGTGCTGGGTTAGTTATTGAAATTGTATTTGAAATATGAATAACTATGTGCTTGTGATAACTTTTTGTATCACTTCTGTATTTGTAAAATATTTCGCATGGATTTGATATTAACATAATATCCTTTGAATTTTTTTTAATGTTAGTGTTTTTTTTAGAGGTTCCTATGAAATAAGAATCTTTAGTTAGTGTTGTTTGTTTTTCATTTCTAATATTTTTTAGAGGGATATGATACTAAGTCTAATGGGCTAGGGAGGAGGAAGGAAGCATTGAAGAGGTAAGCTACCTGCATTTGCGTGGAAGGAGAGTGGTAAACCATTTAAGAAAAACCAGCCTCCGTAGACCCGGGCAGGATTCGAACCCCGATCTATCCATCATCAGCAGGCCAATTTAACACGAGAGTGATGCCTAGACTGATCGACCACTGAAGCAAATATTTAAAAATTGTACACTATATATGTGTATGTGGCTAATGAGCCTGTTATATCTCAGGCATTCCTGAAATAAATTGTCGATATGTACACAGCTCGGGTTGCACACCGCTGGTGCAACGGGCTCCAGCTAGGGAGACCAAGGTTTGACTCCTTACCCAATACACCCAGTTTTTACTCAACTGTAGCTTCCCACCTTATCTCTCTATTTCTCTTAAGGTCATTCGACACTAAAACATTTTATTTGACAATTTTAACAAATATATAATTTAATAAGCTATAAATAGTGATTCCATTATTTCAAATCTTTACAGTTAGCTCACTGTAAGGTGTATAACTCGCTATTTTATGCTTATTGCGTACCATTGTTAAAGTAAGGTAATTAATGTATGGGGCTAAAATTTAGTATAAATATACATTCATATGAGGTGTACACAGTGAAATATCTATAATATGTTAAATAATTTTTTTTAACGTACAAACAGTTTAAAAGTGGTAGAGTTACAAAAATTTTAATCGAATCTAAATAATGTTCTTTATATGCCCTGATCATTTGATTTTATCTCATTTTGGAGTAGAGAACTTTTAGTCTGAATTTATCATAAATATTAATTTGAAATTTCTTGTTTTGACTGTTCCGATTGTAGCTGACTAGCATAACATAATCACACCATTGACGTATAAACACGTGAAAGTAGAGTTAGTAACTTTTCCCAGCTGTCAGATAAGATTCTTCCTATAAAATTGGCCTGTAACTCTTGTTTAGAAATGATTATCCAGGTTAATGTTGTGAAATAAAACTGCCAAGAAAACTTTAGTTCTATCGGGTGTTTCTTGTCTTGTGTGCTAAGTAGATGTTGCTTTGGATTCTTCAAATATTTTTCCCTGCCCTTGTAAGTATTCGAAGTCAGGTCCCTGGAAACATGGGGGGAATAACTGATTTATTTTTTACTTAGATTCATGCTACAGTGGTATAAAGGTAAAGGTCCTCCACGTGATAGGGAATTTTTACTTTCTCGCTATCTTACAGGTAGATAAAGTATTGTGATTGTTAAAAAAATCAAACTCGAGATTTTGATGAATCTTGACGTTTCATCACCCCCTGAATCAGAAAAAGTTGTTTTTGAATTTCCGTCTGTCAATCTGTACCTTCAACTAGAGCCTAAACTATTTTACCGATCAGGCTAAAACATGGTATCTAGGGTTTTCATAGGGTTGCCCCGAGGGTTTTTTGGAATTGGATATCTACCCCTAAAATTAAGGGTAATTTACTGAAGGGCAAAAAGAGAAAAAGTTGATTTTATCAAAATCAGCTATAACTCTAATGATTTTGTTTAAATTTCATTTCAAAACATTTATAAATATTCCAATAAAAATGGCTACTCTCAATATTTCGCCAAAATGACTTTAAGAGCTCCGGTCTGATACTTAAATTCTCATTTTTTATCATATCTCCAAAACTATTTGAGATATGAATCTACTTATCATTACAAATATGTATATCTATTTATAATACAAATATTTTATTCGAAACATATTTGTATAAAATCAATAACTTTCAAGCTATATGAAAATATATATGTTTTAACTTTTCAAAGACTAAAGGTAAAGTATCGCGACCGTGAAAAAAAAAATCTAACCTGTAAATGTTGATGGATGTCGACGTCTCATGACCCCCCGAACCCTAAAAAGTGGTCTTTGCAATGCCGTCTGTCTGTGTGTCTTTTTAACCCCGAAATTAAGAGTAGTTAGTAAAAAGCTAAAAGAGAAACAATCGATTTCCCCATGAAAATGACTTTTAGGGTACGTTACAGAAGCTGAAATTTCCGTATCTCCGCAACTATTTGAGATACTAAATAGCTTATCATTGCAAAATTGTGGTGCTATTAAAAATTAAAAACTTTTATATGAAATATATTTTTATAAAGCAACAGTTTCTGAGATATTGGCAAATATATTAATACAATTTTGTGAGCCTTAGTTGTAGAGAAATACTACTTAAGTTTTAACGCAATAATTCTACAATGCAATAGAGTAATTAAATATAAATAAGTCTTTCAAAAAGTTTATGTTATTTTTCATTAAACCGCTTAGGAGAAATGTTTGTACAACAATGATCTATCTTCATTTTAGACTCAATAGTCAATATTTACATTTTTTATTGGTCAAAATTTAATAGCAATGCGATGACCTGAAGATGTGCAACACCTAATAAAATGTCGACAATTTTAACTGGAAGTCGAAATTTTAATACGATGTGTTGACCCTTGTGGACTCAATATTAATCTTTTTTATTGGTCCAAACATACAAATGAGGACATTAATTATTTAAAAATAAAATTATAAAATTTAAAACCGGGACTCAAAAAAAGTTTTATATAAGTATAGTGCAAATTATGCTTGGGTTTGCTAGAGTATATTATTTCGTTTCACATATATTACGAGTTTTGAGTAAATATCTCCATTTTTAAACATTAGAGCGAGAAAGTCTGTGCTGGGCTCCATACTATTTATTTTTTCTTCCCGCCACACTACCCGTTCAGGCTATACACTTTTAACTATACTAATGAGGTAGAGTTTGTGAAGTATAAACTAGAAAAAAATTTCCCTCACTTGCGTAGGGGGAAGTGTGAAACCATTTAGGAAATAAATGGTACGGCGCACCGCACAGACTTTCTCTCTCTTTCTATAAACTCGTAAGATTTCTGAACGGAATAATGTACATTGTATCATCACCACTCCACATAAGAACACGCATAAAATAATATACAATGATATAGAATCAATGAGAAAAGAGGCGCATCTTTGTCCACCTAAGAACATTTCAAACAGTTTAATGTCTTCCACAAGGGTCAA
>CABFWB010001156.1:101652-114785 GCA_902151455.1 Timema bartmani | reverse complement strand
TTGACCCTTGTGGAAGACATTAAACTGTTTGAAATGCTCTTAGGTAGACAAAGATGCGCCTCTTTTCTCATTGATTCTATATCATTTTATATTATTTTATGCGTGTTCTTATGTGGAGTGGTGATGATACAATGTACATTATTCCATTCAGAACTCTTGTGAGTTTATAGAAAGAGAGAGAAAGTCTGTGCGGTGCGCCGTACCATTTATTTATAGTATATAAAATTAAACAAATTGTTTTAGTTTAGAATGTTAAATTACCAAAATTTAATAGTGAAAACACATTTAAGTCTCAGTAGTCTACATTTCCCTATATTTTGAGCATTTACTGCCGTAAGCAAAATAAAATAGAATTAGTACAATTTATGAGGTCGAATATAAGCTGAGGAGAACTTAGTTCGATAGCAGTGGAGAATATTTAATTTATGTCTTACAGTACGTGTGTATATGTAAAGTCCTCAACTCGAAGGTTGGTTAGATCCTCATCAGATCCACCCCCAGTTGAAGAGCCTAGGCAGCACTGAAGATACTAGGGAAATAAGGAGTGAGGTAGTTTCCTGGCAGAGGCGGCTCTACCATAAGGTGAATTAGGAGACTGACCCCGCGCAGTGATTGAGCAACTGAGCAGTGAAGTTTACGGTGCCCGACGAAAAAAAAAATCCGACTAAATAACTATTTTATATCATGACACTATTACATTGGTAGAACTTATTGCATTGTCTATACACACTTCAATAAGTTGGATGCTAAGCCATGCCACTTTAATTAAATTTCAGTAATATTAATATCACATTTCAGTTTACTATACTAATATAATTTATTGATAATTGCAATTAATTAGTATTTATTTATAGTCAAAGGAAAAATACACTGCCACAGTAAAACGATATCTAATATTTAACTATGTAGGTAGGCACTAGTCTAAAACCTAAGTACCTATGCTAAGGGATTATTTTTTCTGTAAATTAATTAGCCTGTTCATTTTACTAATAAGAACATGATGACGGTTTTTGCATGAAAAATATAGATTTGTAGCATCTCCAAATAAATAGAGAATTTTGTGTTCTAGAAAAGCTACTGATGAAACAAAGTTAAAATTAAAATTTGTGATATTGAATAATTTTAAAGAGTCAAAGTGTGGTTTACAATTTAGTAATCAATATTTAACTATAGGAAGCTGAATTAAATTAATTTCACTCCCGATAATATGGTAGTTAGAACTTGCCTACATAATGATGCAGCGTTGCATGAAACTGGTAACAAAACGTGCAACGCAAGCTACGGTTTTCTACACACGTTCATTTTCATCAAACTTGTCAGTCATTTTTGCGAAAAACATATTTTTACGCTTCTTATTATTATCATCTACACGCTGCGTATATATCCGTTTTTATTGACACTTATTTTATTAAAAGTATTTAGTAAACCGATGTGTTTGGTTAGGAATGTTAGGATTTGTATTAATTTTTTGGAGTGAGCTACTGATACCGTGCCAAAACTTATCTTTTTGATATTTCATAAACACACACAAAATATCCATAAATGCAGAACATTTATTTTTACATATTTCACATATTATAAATATTTTATGAATATTACTACATTTAAAGTTTTTTATTATTTTTTTTACAATAAATAATAGCTTTCATTTTATATTCATAGTATTTATTTTATTTTGTCCCTTATTTTCATTATGTATCATTGTTGTTTCACATCTCTTTCATTCTTGTAAAAAGTAAGAAACTTGAAAAATCAAAACATGTGAAGGATACCTATCATTTTTGGGGGAAATACTAGAAAAATTAATTGAATTACAATGAGAGTGAGATGTATACTAAAACGTTCATTCCCCGATAACTTCTTGTGAAGTCAAAAGGAGTTTCATCCTACAAAATGTTGATATAGAAGAGGCAAATCATGGCACCAGAAAATTTGAAAAATTCTTTGTTTTACATTGTTATGAAAAATTATGAGAATATTAAGAAATATTATTACTATTTAATCAATAGACATATTTTTGTTTCTGTGTAAAATGTTTAGTAACAAATATTGTTCATTAAATTATCAGAAAACACCAGATATACTCTTTAATGTAAAGCCCTTTCTAATACTTGCAAATTTTAACTTATTAAAGTATTATTTCGAACCACACCAAGTCAGTGTTTTTTAAAACAAATATTGGCAGTATTACCTGCGTGGCAAAATTGAGTATATATGTGCATATTTTACGACATCACAAAGGTCTTTATTGGACTTTAATTTACATGTAAATTCTGACTACTGATTAGGATAAGTTTTTACTAAACACGCTTAGCATTTCTAAAGATTTAGCCACCGACAAATGAACACAATTTGTCATTTTTCATTTTGTTCAATGCAATAAATATTTAGAAGAAAATATGTTTGGTTATAAAACTTACGCAGCAAGGAAATGTAGCTAGATTTAGTAGATAAATAACATTTTACGCGAGTTCAAAACTTCAAATAGGTAGGTACGGTATTTACACTATGAAAGAAAATGTGAAACTTTACCTACGAACAGAAACAGCAAATGCCCTTTCCATAAATAATCCCCACAATAGAGGCTACAAAAGGGGAGATAAAAGATTAACATCTGTAAAATATTTGTGTTGAAGTCTTCGTCTTGTTATATGAATCGTCCTCTCTATTGTGAAGCAGATTCTTGGAAAACCAAGTGTAATACAAAATACAATACACTATACACACACATAGTAGGATCAGGGTTCAATAAGACTAGAATAGAGATCCTTTTGTAAAACGATAGGAAGAACGATGAAGTAGCGTTCTAGTGTGCAGGTGGAACGCATTAAACTTTTGTTGTATCAACCGGGACGCTTGTAATGTTTTAGTATCAACCGGAACGGCGTTCTTGTGCGTTCCGGTCCAATTTGAGCACTGTATATATATATTTCGAATTTATACTAGCTAGCGCAATTTTAGGTTGGATTAATTTATTGGGGAGGAGTGGGGGGTGCGCAAACGACCCCGGCTACAACCTCACATACCCTAGAGCTGCCTCTGTTTCCAGTTGATTTCCTCACTGAGCCAGAAGGTACTTATTGCACATCAGTTTGTCAAGCCCACCGAAATGCATACATCACAGGGACTGGTTGTATATTTAGTTTTATTACTCATATCATTCATACCTCTGCCACCTCCATATTTGTCCGAGCCATAAGTGAAACTTAGACAGATCAATGAAAGTAGCAACCTGCTTAAGAATTAATCAAATATTAATTTAATAACCAGCTTCATACGAGTTTTAAACATTAAGATGATATATCTCAAGCATGATACAGTCTTAGATATTTAAAATATACACATAGTCTAATGTTTTGATAGGTCCACCTTTTATGTCTGCGACTGTACTAACGCTGGCGATGTCAGGAGATACTTCAAAGATATTATCCCCTACGGAGTTCTAGATAACTCCTTCCTTTCCCCCCTCTCTTTACGACACGAGAACTGGAATCAAACTTCAATTTATACCCACCGTATTGGAAGTGGCGTTGTGTTCTGTGTGGATGGTCACTGGTTCGACGGCTCGTAATAAAAATAAAAGCGAAAGGGTGAAAGCTTGCGGTCACCAGGGACCTTCCCAAAGCCTAACGGCGCAGTGGAACTGTCGACATCACGGCAGTTAATAAGAAACGACGATAGAGATCCAAAGATTAGTTTATGGAAGTGCCACCCGACATTTTCAAGGGGAAATACTGACGCTACCACCAACTAGGATACTCACTGTGGAGTTTTTCATACACAAAAATATAGTGGTAGTACGAATTTACATGATTTTTATTAGTTTAAAGTCACAAATATGGGCATTTGGACTAAGGCACCAGTCTCCTCTGGTTTGCCAGGTGTACTAAGGTTTTTTTGTCCCTTTCTACCTCTACGCAAATACAGATTCACTCCCTCTAAATTATACCTTCTACCCATTAGTTCAAAATGCGTACAGCCCAGACGGGTAAGACGCATGCCATGGGAGGAGAATCTATTGATTTATCTGGTTGGATTAGGAAGAAAGTAAATACCTGTACAATTTAACTGTACAAATATTCTATTCTGGACACAGGAATCGAGCTAGGGACCTTCTTAGGCTTAGTACACCAATGCTCTAACCACAGAGCTATCCAAGATTCATCCCATACCCAGGATTATTCTTCGGGGGCAGAGACGTGCGAGACGACCCCTGGATAGCTCAGTGGTAAGAGCATTGGCAAAGTAAACCAAAGGTCCCAGGTTCGATTTCCATTTCCAGGGGTCATTTTTCAATCTAAAGAATATTATATTTATATGGGATTATAACCGTACTTAACAACTATAATAGCTTGGTTATTTAATTCATCAGTACATATTTTCTTTCTTTCATGCCATCCGCTTTCATGTGCAATTGTATTTTTACTCTTTTTTTAATTTGTAGGGCACATTTGACCGGGAGGGACTTTGACGTCCAAGTTCAGTCGCCTTATGTGTATACCATTAGCCGCTCTGTAGCACAGAACGTTCGGGTTATACGCTTAAGTACTGATTACGCTAATGGATTAAGAATTGGGAAGGTTGAATTTAGAAGAAGATAACCCGCATTTGCGTGGAGGGAGTGTGGAAAACCATTTAGGAAAAACCACCCCCAGTTCACCCGACCGAGATTCGAACCTCGATCTCCCCGTCCTCGGCAGTCGGGCTCAACACGACTAGCGCGTTAGCCAACTACGCCACCGAGGCGGGTTGATGATAGTTGTTATTATGTTGTGGACCCAGAATGAGTCTTAACCTAACTTAAGCCTGGTTAACCAAATCCTGGTGACCGTTGAGATTATTCCCCTAAAGGGAAAATGATCAAAGTTGCCAGCCAGGAATCGAACCCGGGACCCCTAGGTTCGTAACTAGGTACACTGATCACATTACACCATGGGGATGGTTGTCATTGTATTAACGACAGCATAAAACCGACCCTTCAAGTCGCCGGTGGCTCTAGTATCAACAGCTCACTGCTAGCCGATGATTTCCACAAGTCCATCAAAAACTCTGCATTAAAATATAAATGAAGAATGACCATGGTCACGGAATGAAGCCTGTATATCTCAATGGTAGAGCAATGGTGCGTTAAGCCAAGGTTACCTGGTTCGATTCCCGTATCCGGGTCTCATTTTTAAATTTACGAAAATTGGTTAAATTAGTTTAGGCCACTCTATATCCAAATAGTTAGTAGCATGCAGAGGATACCAAATTGTTTAGTAAGTTAAATATACATTTAAGTAGGCCACCATTCATGGTTCGAATCTTAGTAGGGTGAACAATTTTAAGGTGTTTTTACAAATTGGATTTTCCCTGTGTATTTCGGACCCTTTCCCCACTCCAATACTAATGTATTTTCGCTAATCTAGTCTCCTCATCTTTGCCCTAGATTTGTAATCAAGGATGAAGCTTTGTGTTATTTGAGTGTTACTGTCATTTTACTGCCCAGCGTTATCTCACCACTAACATTTTAATAAAATATCTTGGTTAAATATCCTCCCCTAAAACTACACTAGTACTAAAAACAACTCAATTTTGCCTATGAACCGGTTGAAACATTAAAAAAAAAATTATTTTTTTTTAAAGCAATTATTTCATTCTTATCTTAGAAATGAGGTCAAAGGGCCATTGAAAAGTTACTCCTTTCCTTCAGATAGCTATACAAGTTTTTACGTTAATCTTTATTATTATCTTTTACTTTTAAATCCATTATTGTTTTCAGCCTATGGTCTGGATCAATTTTTTTATTGAAGCCATATATTTTCCGCTACCGGCCTGCTAGACCTGTCGTAGCTTCATATACCTTATACTATAACTTAAAACTAGGACAAGCACAACATCCAGTCCCCAGCCATTAATTTATCAATGTGAAAGAGTGCACCCATATTTCATCAATTATAAATTTTTCAGACTTGTCGAGAATCGAGCCCGGGACCCTTAGCTCAATAGGCATACACGCTATCGATTGAGCTAAGGTGTTGACTTTATTACTATCTAATTAGTAAAATAAAGTTTAAATTTAGTAGTCAAATTTTCTTAGTTTGAAAAGAACAATTTAAAGAAAAGTATTGAATTAGTAATGTTTTTAAATGTTGTTTTTAGCACCACGTCTTATTACCTGTTCGGGTCCTACGCCTATTTTCTAATTCCTCCCCGGCACAGATTTATCTGATTGCCAAACCCTTCCTTCATCTATGACAAAACGTGAATTAATCACAACTTGTGAATGTGTGGAATGCCAGGCCTCTACCGTGGTTCGGATCTCACGTTAAACTGTAGGTACTCCATTTCATCTCACAATCACCCTTCCATTTACATATTAGCGTAAGTGCGTATAACTCGAACGGGTAGTAATACGCGGTGCTAATAATAATAATGATAGTAATAATAATAATAATATTAATAAAATAATAATAATCTAATTCCTCTCTAATGTGTTAGGGATTCGGTAGCTTGAATTTAAAGGAAGTTTACCTGCCTTAACTTGGAGGGAAACTACCCTTAGTACACCAGACCAATATCGAACCCCAATCTCCCCATCATCGGCAGGCCAGTCTATTGCAAGAGTGATGCAGTCTTAGGGCCATATGCAAGAATTTGATTAAGTGGATGTTTTGTGGACACTAGCGTGAGTCTGCTTGCGTCATAATAGGTTAAAAGGTGGAGCGATAGTGTGCTCAGGACCACACTATCGGTCCACTAAGCATTCACTCACTATACGTTCTTGCATACCACTCTTAGACCATGCGGCCACCGGAGTTGGTTTTTAAAAGTGAAATATCATAATACAAGATGAATGTATATTGGAGCAGGAAGATTTATGCTGACTGTACTAATAATAATTAAGTAACACGTAGTCTCATGAGAGCGTATCACTCGGATAAAACAAACGAATGGAACCTGTTCGCGTCCCTCGGTTTGTCTACCACTGCTCCGAGGGTGTAACAGTTGACACGAAGATGGTTCTAAGGGAGGGTCCTAGGATTGATCCCAAGGGATGACTCAAAAGAGTCGCAACCCTCCTTATCCAGCGTCGCTCGACGAGATAAAAACTAGAGTAGTGTAAAGTAACAGCGGGGGACCCTCTGGGACTTTGTGGACTGGAACCAGTGGTATAGTACCCCCCTAACCCTCTTCCCTTAGGGTACAGGGGCTCGTTACACGTGTCACATTCTTACACGCTAGGGTTTTCTTGGACTCGACTGTCTTGTGTTTGTAGGTTTTTTTAAGATGTAGCCAACGGAAATTAATAGATGATTTCTGGAATATAAGTCACTTTTTGAATGTTTTTACATTTCAATTCAAGGCACCTATGATCGAAGAAATTAGTTTAAATTGGTAGCGTTAATATGAGTGTGCAAAAAGTATAAATATTTGACTAATATATTCCTTTTCCTTTCGATACCAATACTTTTTTTAATCTATTAGAGCCCGGTATCGAATCGGTATCAAAATAAACAATATTTGTTTGTAAAGGCGATTTCCACCAAGCTGACACATTTGAGACTGAGCTGTGTTTCCAAAAACAGAAACAATTTCTAGTTTTTAGAAACAGAACGGAAACTCTGTGTCCTTCACACCGACTGAAAACAACCCTGATATTTCAGTTCTCTCTATTTTCACTAGCTCCCCATTGTATGTAGCCCACAATGTTTTTATTTTTGTTTTGGTATCGGCTCCACCAAAACCTTCAATTTTTATTTCGGACACAATTTCCCGTAATGCGGTGTCACATGCGTTTTTGTACTTATACAAATGATGGAACTGGTTCCAAAAAACTTCTCTATCACTGTAGAGTCCAATGAATGTCAGAGTCATTTCCTCAGTCCACTCTGTACGTGCCATCAAACACAGTTTAAAATACTCAGGAGGATAAATACAATGCACACTGAAACTTTAACCCGATATAACGCACTGATTACAACTGGCTTGTTATGGGACAGTCGAACCTAGGACCATCCACACGTCGCCGGTTGAGGCGCCAGTCGAGAAATATAGTAGTGGGGGAAGCCACTTACTCGACAAACTGGCTCAAAACCTACTTCTCGGGTAAGTCGACTTACCTAGCCAGCCCAGTCGTAACTTGCCCGTAAAATCAAGCCAGTGCTGTCCACACGAAGCCAGTCAGTGGCGTCCGTTAACTGACGCCAGTCGGGCCTGCCTGTCAACTGGCCTCGTGTAAACGCGCCATAAGAGAAGCTGAGTTAGCCAGGGATAGATATCAAGATTATAAGTAGTTTTTGAGAACTCTACAATTACTACCCAACGATAAGCCTTATTGAGATTTCTACAATTGGCTACCCAACGAGGGACCCCATTAGGACTTCTTCAATTGGAGCCCAACAGTGGGTCTCTCAGCATAGAAGCCTCTTTTAAGTTCGTCAATTGACGACGCATCGTGGGATTCTTTAGGGTGTTATACAACGAAAACAAGAGAATGACAACGCTGTTTCCAAATAGTAACCATGCAGTTTCTTCAGAGATTATATCCAGTGTAGTCATATCCTCAAACGATGACTTGTTTATCATTGGTTTTTTATTTTTATTAATTCAGGATCTACAAAAGAAAGAACGACGAAGACCAAGGCAGTGGTTGCGTTCACTTTAAAAAAAAACTACGAAAAAATTATGGAACGGAGGAAACGATGGCTGACTTGAGTAAACGCGACATAGGGATACCTGGAGAAATGCTATCTTCTTTTCACAATTTTGTGCGAATGTCTACAACAGATTTCGAGACTAACCCGAACAAAACACATATCATTGGGTTCAACACTTTGCAGGACGATGTAGATATAAGACTGTTTTGTGCACAGATGTGGTTGTGGTATTTCCACCGGGTGGACTCTTTTACAAAAACTAAACAAAACATGGAAACCTTTTGATTTTTACCGACTCGGGTCAGGACTCTCAAATGGTGACAGAAACAATCACCGGCAACGCAGAATCTCCTAAATGTTTTTGTTTTCGGGAACTCGAATTGCAATTTGATCGAACTCGGCACAGTTTCTGTTTTGTTTCAGTCTTGTTTGTTTGGTGGAAAACCGCTATAATGTATCTATCGTAACGCAATATTTTTAAATCCACACTGTAATAACCTGACTAAATGACACTGCTAGTGCGTTGCAAAATGAATTCGTCACATATGTATGACCCATATTACAGTTTTGTGATGACATTTTCATTATTTACGTCAATACAGCTATAAGACAAATAGATCGTGGATACTTCTACCTATACACAGATGACCCCGCAATACTGACTATACACGAGTACCTCTAAGTGACAATATAGCCTAGAACAAGACTATAGCGAAAAACAAATATAGACTCATGAGCATAAATAAATTGGAAAACTAAAGTTTAACATATATGTTCTTTCAAAATGCACATACATGGGTCAATATCACACATCACAACAATAATTATTTACATAAAGGGGTGAATAAATGTTTTGACTGGAACGAAAAATTGGACTTAACAAACAGTAAAACTAAATTAGACTAATCATCATCAAACATCATAAATGGGACGAACACATACAGAGCAAAATTGGGAATAAGCTAAAAGAATTGCCTTTTTTTTCTTACAAATTTACCTGGATACCAAAAGATAGTAATAATATTTAAATAATTACTTACTCTATGGCATTAGGAACTAGAAAGTTAATTGCCGCACTTACAAAAGTACGCCACCTATACCTATCTTTAGCTAGTTCTGTCCAGTCCACCTCATTACACCCTATCTTTTTGAGGTCAATTCTAATGCAATCTTCCCATCTGCGTCTAGATATTTCCAATAGTCTCTTTACATTGGATTTGTCAGTAAATATTCTGAACACTGCTCTAGATTCTTCAATTCACGCTGCATGTTCTCCCGTGCGCCTTAATACCAGACTTGAATATTTTAACAATGTCTTATGATGAGTACAGGCTATGTAGCTTTCTATCCTCCTCAGTTTCCTCACCCTTTTTTGGACCAAAAATTACTCTAATCACCTTGATTTCGAACATCCTTCTTTTTGTCGAGTGAGGTGAAATACCACGTTTCACAACCATAAATAACAACCGGTAAAATTATTGTTGTGTTTATTCTGAGTTTTATATTTATTGACAGTAGGCGAGATGTTAATTTACTGATCAGTAATAGCATGCATTTTTGACTGTATTTTTTCCCCTTATTTCTACTCTAACATTGTTGCTTTCTTCCATATTGATTCGCTTGGAACGTACAATGTGTTTAATCTATTGGCAGCGTAAAGCCACAACCGAGTCGCCGGTGGCTGTGATATCAATGGTAGCTCTTAGTAGCAGATAATATTTACACGTCCATTACAGACTCTGCCTTAAAATATGAGTGAAGAATGACCCTTAGCACTCAACGATACCTAGATGGCTTAGTAGCAGAGTAATGGCGCAGTAAGTCAAAGGTCTTGGGTTAGATTCCCGTGTACATGAGTTAATTTTCAGTTTATTCAATTATACCTCAATTAGATTGACAATTTTTTTTGGGTTACATGAGTTAATTTTCAGTTTATTCAATTATACCTCAATTAGATTGACAATTTTTTTGGGGTATCCCGAACTTCACTAAAATTGCATATAATTTGTTTCTTTTAACTGAATCGTAGGCCTTTTTAAAACCTATGTATAATTGATGAACAGTCATGTTGTGATTCCACTATTATTTTATTTAATATTTTCCTACTAACAAAAATCTGATCAGTTGATGACCTATTTCGTCGAAATCTACATTGATGATAGCTTAGTATTTCCTCTACATATGGTGTCAATCTAATTAAAATTATGTTAGATCAAGTTTTGTAACATGTTGGTATTAGTGATTTACCTATATAGTTATTACACTGTGTTCAATCTACCTTTTTGAAAATGGGTATTATTATACTTTCCTTCCATTATTGTGGTAATCCATCATGGTTACATATGGATCAAAACATTTTATAAATTTCTATTACTAACATTCCCTTTATTAACTCTGCTGGAATAGAATCTCTACGTGAATATTTACGGTTCTTTAACTTTCTAAAAGCTACTTTGACTTCGTTAATACTTGTCTTTGGGACTAGTGGCTCAACAGTATGGATTTTGATACCCTCACTCAATCCGAATCCTTCATGAACATTCAAATTATGCCTGAAGTAGTCGTTCCATCTACTCAAAACATCGTTCGTGTTTGCCAACAGATTACCATTCTCATACTTCACTAAATTGTCCTTAGCCTGATAGCTTTTCCTATATTCGTTAATACCTAAATAAAGTTCCCTGGTATTCTTATATTTTCAATACTGTTCTAACTCGCTAACTCTACCCTTTAAATACTTTCTCCTTTTGTTTCTGGCCTTTCTTTTTGCATTGCTAAATATGTTTAAGCTCAATTCACTAGGACTTTCTAACTGTAACGAGCTACATGTAACAATTTAAAACAAATGGGGTAGCACTTACCCTCTGCCCTATTGGACTAACTCTTGAGCGCGTGTGCACTGACCTATCTTTAGCATACAATTCCATAGACTGAACGGAGGCGTGTTTCTACTCTAAGCTCAAGAAGAAAGCCACGCCCGAGAAAAACAAGCGAAGGCAGCTCTGCGCGCTTAATTATCGTTTCATCCGCCTGGGCTATTCTCGAACATTCTTCTAGTTCCCTGGGTGACCGGTAGATTCCCCGCGCTGTCCCGTTCCGTCCCTCCCACTCCGCTTTCTCCTCCCTTTCCCCTCCTTTCCCCCCCACTCTCTGTGAACATGTCAGTTCGTTTGTTCACTATATATTGGGATGTTTTCAATAGTATCGTTACTCATTGTACCGTAGGCTTGCAGAAGGTGAAAGTGGCAAATTAATTTAAGGGTTAATTAAAATCATCAAAACTCTCTTTCGAATAAATATAGGGGGATCTCTTCAAAATGGTTGATTTGGACTTGTAAATTTAAATTTTCTATCATGGGAAGAGTTATTGGGTGTCAACGGGGTTAATCTGTAACCAGGTTTTAATTTTAATTTAACGTTATGGGGAAACTTGCTTTTTGTTCACATGTGAACTTGTTCTCTGTATTTGGCTCCAGGCGTGTAACCTTCGGTTACTCTTTTTACCACCGCTCTGATCAAATTTGTTTGGGTTATTTGTTGGGAAACATATTTTGGAGAAATTAACCTTGATTGCGGATATATTATCCTTTATATAAGTGTGAGACACGCACACTAGATTGTTGGCATTGTGCATTAAGCGGTTGACGGGGAGGCAGAGCGCCTCAAAATTGTATGGTTCTTTCTGACTCTTTGGGATTATTAGTTAGACAGGACACTTGCATATAACTCTGTTCTATTTACTTTATTGCTGTACGCGAACTTTTTGTATTTGTAGGCTATTTTCTTTGTGTAAAGCCCTGAAAGTTTTCGCCATTATTGACGAGCTAGTTTTTTATTTATATATTCGTTTTGTAATGCTCCAGTCAAAATAAATATTTATATATGTTGTAACGTAGAGTCCTTGCTGAATATTGATATCTTTGGCTCTGTAAAATGTATATATTGTTGGAATCTCCCTATTTGCCAGTAATGTTTTGCTTTGAACACTCTATTATATTTATTAATTGTTGCAGAGCTTTATTCAGTATATGAGTCCTTGACCTTGCGTGCGCTGGTCATGGTAAATACATTGTGATTTGGCATTGCTTAGTATCGAAGTCTTCCACTTCAAACATGCAAGTCATTTTGGTGTTAATGAAATATTACGTTTAATATTAAGCTTCCTGACCTGGGAGTTTTTGCCAATTCTCATGTTTATGGTGAATTACGTTTAATACTAAAGGTTCTGGATTAGATATTTGAGTTAATTTCATATCCATACGATTTACATTTAATCATAATGTTTTTAATTTAAATATTCTAGTCAATTTCAACTTTAATGAAATATTATGTTGGATAGTGATAATGTTTCTGAATTAAACATTTTAGCCAATTTCACCTTGAATGAAATATTATGTTGGATTATGATAATGTTTCTGATTTAAACTTTCTAGTCAATTTCACCTTTAGTGAAATATTATGTTGGATTATGATAATGTTTCTGATTTAAACATT
>CABFWB010001156.1:80262-98275 GCA_902151455.1 Timema bartmani | reverse complement strand
TTTATTTACCGAAATTCAACTTTTTATTTAACGAAATCAAGTAATTTTATTTACCGAAAATCATGGTTTTACACTTTTATTTACCGACTTTTTATACCGAAATCCAACTTTTTATTTAACGAAATCCAGTGGTTTTATTTACCACAAATCAGGGTCTCTAGCTATGATACATATTGAAGTCTTAGATTTTGCTCGTCATAACTTATGTAATTATATTTAATATTTGTAATTGTACTGTACATCTACTATATTTGTGCCAAATAAAATACACTGTTATTCTCTTGTAACTTCCTAACTATTATTTCTGGGACAAAAAGGTGGTTACGTAACCAATGTAATTTTGTTCCCATCCGCTTCGGTGGCCGCAAGATCTAGCGCGCAACTTTCACAGTAGATTAGACTGCCGATGACGAGGAGATCGAAGTTCGAATCTAGGTTGGGTGTACTGAGGGTGGTTTTTCTAAAATTATTTTCCTCTTTCCCTCTACGCAAATGAAAGTACACTTACTTTAAATATAACCTTCCTAATCCCTAAAACAACTATCGTAATAATTAGTAGGCCTATATAAGCATATAACCCAAACGGGTAGTAAGACGTCATTCTAAAAATAATTGCTTCCCTTCTTTATTAATTTTTAATATTCGTTGCCAAAACATTGCTTCTTCCTACTCTTTTCACATAGAACTACACTACTCTTTGCTCCAGTTCTAATATGGTTCCTGACAATTTACCACAGTTAGTCCAATCAATAATATCTTATTATCCATCTGGTGGGGGTGGTTGGAGGAGGAGGTGGTAAAGAGGCCACTATCACAAAATAATGTTATAGTATCAAAACTATACCTTTACAATAAACAATCCTGAAAATTATATTTGGTTCCAAAAAGACTAATATAACAGACAAACACACACTCAACAAACAATTTTATTTCTAACTCAACTTTATGATTACAGCCTCATTACAGGATATTATCATTCAGATAAATACTAACAAATCTACTGTGCAATCATTTCCATAACACCCGCTCAACATCTATAAAAGAATTATATACAATCAGCAATTAATATTCAAATTATTCTTAAGGTAAACAAGAAGTGAGAAGCACCATCCCCAAATTATTCAATCGATTACCATCAGAACTCTGAGATATTCCTCAAATAGGTGAAGCGAGAAATAAAATTAAAACATGGATACTACAAGACATCTTCAGCAACAAATGTAAAAACTTCAAGAATATGTTATACTATGAATAATATTTTTAAATTTGTATATTAAAATATTTACATGCAGGACCTTAAGAAGTACAGTCAGTATTCTAGTATGTAATCTATTATTTAGCTTGCTTTTAAACCCTAAATAAAAATCAATTGAAATAATAATAATAATAATGATTATTATTATTATTATTATTATTATTATTATTATTATTAACTCCCTATCATGAAATAACTAATTTGTTCTGATTTAGAGTATTTATAACACCCATTATTATGATTTATTCATTATTGTGTTTTATTTAAGTAATATCATTGTTTATTTATTATAATTACTGTTCTTTACTCCATAGTTTTTTGGGTTACCATTTACTTACTTAGATCATTATTTAACTACATTATATTCCGAAATAAATTACCTGCTTAATTTTATCAATACTTTTCTTCCGATACAAGTATATTATCGATACTTTTCTTGAAATACCACATTTCTAAGCGTGTATACAACTTATAATAATACTAATACAACTAGCACATTATATTTACAGCAAAAAAAAAGTTGCCAATTGGTAGAAATATCTGTAGCTAATACACTAAATAAGTTCATACAAACTTAACGTATACATCCATTGGAAGCATGGTTCGGTTTTACGAATATATTCGTCAAGCATTCAGTAAGGGTTAGTTTAGTTGATACTCGAGTCGACCTACTTATTGTCTACGCCTGTAAATTATGTAACATCGTTTGTAGCCGTTCAATATATTATCGGAATACAGAAATGAATTGTAAACGAGACATCGGCTCATTAACTTTTATCTTCGTGGCAAAACAACCTTCGGGAGGTCGCCATGAAACTGCAAGTATCGGAGGCCACTTCGACCTTGAACGGCCAGCATGCGGTGCCTGGCCGTGATTAGGCGTTAAGTGAGTCTTGAGCCCTGTACACACGATCCATTATTCAGTGCGGAGACATGTTTTACAAGTTACTACTACGAGTGGGGGTTTTGGAGCCCGGGACTAAGGGAATATCCAAACATCTATGTCGTGGAAAGACTACACTAAAATTATACTCCTCGAACATAATTCTTTGACAATTTTGAATATATTCAGATGCTTTTTTTTAACTATCAGGAAATAAATTACAAAGTATTTATTGTCAAATTAAAGCTCAACATTTGTGAGTTAATTATTATTTTTAGACATCGTTTGACAATATTTTACATTCTCTGCAAAAAAAATTCGTAGTTAAAATTGTGAGCATCAATTAAATTATTGTTAAAATCCTTTTTTTTAACGATATATTTCATTTTAAAATAAATACCTAAAACCAAATAACACATAAGTGAACAATAAACTGTGAATAAATAAGGATTATTCATTTTATAGTCTGCTCCAGGTAATCACTTTACTGTAAATTTGTCAACATTTTTTTACTATATTTTGACTACTTGTCAGTGACAATTAGCAAATTCAAGCAACTTTTTTTTTTTCTAAAAAGGGGAGAAGAATCATGAGGGCCTGGAACACTTGTTTCCAAACTTTAAACTAATCTTTAATTTGATTATTGATATATATATTTAAAATAAATTTAAATTAAAAGTAAGAATATTATGTTTTACAGTCATACATTGTGTTCCTATAAATTATTATAATCTATGGAACGTAATCGCCTGCCTGAGTCGTAGACCCAATTAATGTATTAAGTGTCGGCTGAAGCCGAGTATTTTCGTGGCTTATGAACAACGTTTGTATAAAACATTGCTAGTGTTATAAGCCTTTACTCCCTTGTTTCAAAAATTAAATCACAGGTACATTGCTTACGCCAATGAGAAATCTTCATATTTACAAAGTAAAACTCAATGGTGTACGGAATTAAGCACACAATCGCACACAAAGAAGAGCTCATGTGTGTTAATGAAGGTAATGCATTAATGTGTTACAAAAATACCCTACACTTCAACAACACCTTCACGTTGGGATAACATCGCTCATTTCCTCTACATACATCATTATGGAATTTGTTTGCATATTTGCAAGATATTATTTGTGACGGTGAATTGCATATTGCAGCAATATGCAGATAAACTCTTGTAATATATAAATAGAAAACCTAAATTTAAAAGATATACTTTATTTTGCACCTCTCTTACCACTCGTTTGGGCTGTAGGAAAAATTGATTCATCCACCCCGAAAAGCGACCCATTTGGACGAATCTATACATGACGATTGGTGCAGTACTAGTAAGTAAATGGGAGGTATTTTGCACCAACCCAGATAGGATGTATAGACTAAGGATACACAGAATTCTTCCTTTCATTCATGCAGACCTAACCTAACATAATCTCATATAAACATAGGGCAATTCCCTTTCAGTTTCGCGAACTTAATCTAATATAACGTAACTATCAGGCGATTGAACAGACACTGGATATAGAAACGCGGATCAGAAGTAAAGAAACACGCGTGATAGAATTAAATGCTCCAAACACCCTGTGACCAACTCGGTCCCAACCACCCGTGTATTTCAGCTAGAAAATCCCAGACCGCGCCAAACGCCCTACGCGCTTCGTTTGGACTAACTACAAATTTATACTAATGAGAAAAATAGAAAAAGTGTACCCGGATATGCGTGGTGGAAAATCCTTGAAGAAGAAACACATTCGGTACACACGGCTGAAATTTGAAACCTGAGCCTCCCCGTCAACGGAAATCCAGTTTATTAGTAGTATGTCACCTGATATGAAGGGAATTGCTCTAGCATTCTATGATTATACGATAGCTACAACACGGGTTCAACTCGCAAAGCTCCTGCCCAATTTCTAAAGAACTCTCCGGCACGTATTGATTGGATACAATATAAAGACGGACTGATGACCCTCACTATTTCTCATTGACCCAGCGACAGCTAGTGGTGAGTCGGATAATCTAGCCCCCGCCAGATACCTTGATTATTTTTCTTTACCTTATATGGAAATGTGTTGGAATCTAGGCTCCTCATTGGTCCTTTTTAACTCAAACGAGCACTCATTGTTTTCGATTCATTGAAATGTATTTGATTACGGTATATACAGAGGTATCTTGGGTCGCTCAGACGCGCACGGTTTTGAACGGGAAAGGGCCGCGCTGTGCTTTAGTATACCCATTACTTATTTCCAAATTTCTCTTTTGGACTTAAAAATAGCTTAAATTGATTTATTTCTTTTTTACTTTTCAAAATTCAATCTCGATTTAAACTCAATACATTTCTGGTCATTTATATATATATATAATAGCTTATTAACGTTTTTGTTAAATTCAAATAAATCATAAATATATAATTAAACTTAGTTTGATTTCGTTTATACAACGAATTCTGATACCCTAAATACATTTTCTTGCTCTTCGTTTTGTAGATGTCTTGTTTACATGTAAATTCAACTAAGTCCTTGGGGATATATTCAATTGTACATTATAGTTATTGATAAATTTAAATGAACTTAATTTAAATACATTTAAATAAATTAACTATATTATTATTGTGGTTTCATTTATATAATTATTGCTTTTCACGTTAATCTTTCTCAATCTTCGTTTTGAATATTTATTGTTTTAAGTTTAACTAATCCTGTGGGGCTAGATTACTAGGTAGTTATCAGTCTGACCATTATCACGGTGGTTTATTTAAATGGTCTGCTTTTTTGCGTTACTTCTGATATTAAATATGGTTTTTCTGCCTTGAGTGGCTATGCTGGAACCATGTTCACTTGCTGAACAGACGCTACTTATTTATGCGACTACAAAGGTTTAAATTCACCCAAAGCCTTTGTATGGTTTTCCTTTGTAAATATATAAATCGTTGTCTTATTGAATAAAATCTTACTGTGCCAATGAATTGTTATTTTGGTCCTCATTGTGGTACAGTTCATCATCAGTTTCATGGAGAGAGGGTGGAAAATCACAATACAATCAATGAGGGATTTTATCCGAATCTTTCTTATCTGAGCCCGTCATATTTTTCATATACATTAAGGGTCAAATGTAAAGTTATTGTTTCTATTTTTTAAATGTAAACAACTTTAAGGGCCAATTAAAATATAAAGAAAACACAACAACAAATGGAAATTTGAAGTTAGTGAAAGCTTTGTACTCGAATTTGTAAGAACATTGCTACCCACCTTATTTATTTTGCCAGACCTTTATGACTTCAAGGTTGAGTTTCTTTAATTAATTTTCTTGTTCCACATGCCTCATAGTATCCTACTATTGTACTCAGAAATATTATCCGAAAGAAAAGAAAACTAACACCAACTAAAAAAAATATATTGGATACAATCAAACAACTTTTAATTTAACCTTGAAAAGAGATCGTGTTTTGATTGTATACTATAGATGGCAATAAATAGGATTTTTTCTAAAGAGGTAAAAAAATAAAATTGGCAAAGCTTCTAACTAGCTTGGAAAAATATTTTGTTACCAAAAAGTGATCATATGTCCACTTTCACAGTTACGATCTTTTTATACTACCTACAAAACTTATCTTCCTTTTGTAGACCAATACAAATTTATAAGATCATAGTTACTGAATTAAAACTACCTGCGTCGGCATTATTTTGATACATTTCTCGGGGAGTGGGTCTAAAAATAGTTAACTAGCTAAACTTTACAGTGATCATTGTTCTGCCAGAGGGAGGTAAGGTGGGTCAATAAACCGAAAATTGTAACGAAGTCACCATGTAAAGGGCTCTAATGTAATATAACATATTTTTTGTTTTAACCAAGTTTTTTCACTAATATACTCACAAAATAGTTATTTCAGTAACCTCTACAAACCGAATGGGGGGTAATTTCTCACCAAATACAATATCCTCAGGCAAATACTTAAAAAACAATGGTTGCGAAAGAATTCTTGATAAAACCTTTATAAACAAGTCAGCAGCTCTAAAATAAAAGTTGAATTAGAATTTGTAAGATAATAATATAACAATAATAATAATAATAATAAGGAATATATGGATGCCCACAAATTACAAACTAACTTAATCTATGAAAGCAAGCCTAATAATAACACCGGTGGTAGTCGAACGGTTCAAGGCTATAATACCGGTTGAGTGCACTGAAGGTGGTGCCTCACATAATTTATCATTCAGAATTTCCCACACTTTCTCTTCACTTTTATGAGTGCACTTTTTATAAGCTACCTTCCTTATTCATACCCTTAGATGAATCCACGAGCATCTTGATAACATGTTTTTTTAATAATTCATTTTAAAAATTCAAACAAAATATGACGTCATTAAGGAATGTTATATTACTTGATTTGATATTTTAATTGAAAGATATCAATAGCCCAATTAAGACCCGTATAGTAGTAGTTCTATTAGTCAAAAAAATAACAAGTTTAGTCCTAATATTCTTATTCCTTTGCCATAGCGTGAGCAGGGCTAATAAATCACTTGTTGTCCTTGCAGAGCGGCGTTGTAACGGTTCTGGTAGAGGAAAAATGATAAAAAACCACGTGGACTGAAAATAATATCAGGGTATCATTCTAACAACTGAACAAACCTTAAATTTAATATTAGGTTTGATCAGATCTAACCGTTTCGTTTATCCACATTTTTGAAGCCTCAATCCTGACCAAGACTACAGATTTTATTATTTCTTAGTTAGCATACTATAATTAATTGGCAGATTTTCTTTAAAAGGATGAACATACAATCCCTGACTCTTCTTTGTTCTAAAAATACAAATTCTTCATGTTACTATATTGAAATAAGGTTGTTAATAAAAAACATTTTTGTTTGTTTTTATCACCGCGTCTTAATACCTGTTCAGGCTATACGCATATATGATGATTACTCTAATGGGATAAAGGTAAGGAAGGAAGAATTTTAGAGGTAAAATACCAGCATTTGCGTGGAAGTAGGGTAAGAAACCATTTAGGAAAAACAACCCTCAGTAGAGCCAAACAGGATTCGAACACCAATCTCCCAAGCTAGTCAGTACGAGAGTGTCGCCTTAGACCATTCGGTCACTGAAGCGAGTAATAAAACAATTGAAATTCTCCACTTGTTATAAACAATAATTGTTGAAATTTAGTCAAATATAAAGGAAAACAGGCCTACTTAAAAACTGTCTTTGAATAATAAATATATAATATGTATGTTCCTCTTCACAAGATGAAGAAATCTAAAAAAAAAGTCTAGTTACAAAATTCCACGACAGTTCTTGATTTTCCCGACAGAAATTCTTTGAAAATTTCAGGCTTTCTATATTTTACCTGATTGTGATCAGCTCGTCTAGCTGATTTAATTTAGACACGTGTTTGACTCGTATGAAAATGTATACAAAGTAAACATTTTGTTTGACTTGTACGCGAATGTACACTTCTCAAGTCAATGTGACGCAATTATTCTTGGGCTAGGTTAGGAACATTTAGTGAATCTTTTTTCTGACTTGCTTTTCTTTCTTCTTCTATCCATCAGGGCAATGAACTTGTGTCACGAAGGTTTGTTACGTAAATGTAATAACTTGGCGAAGGATGGCAATTTGTTTATCACATCATGAAAAAATGAATAGTGTTTTTTTTTCTGTCGGCAAAATTACACAAGAGCTGCCTCTGTAATTTACAAAACGACACAGTACAAACAAAAGGTACTAGCTTTATGTTATGTAGATGTTTACCTAATTCCTTTCAGAGGTGCTGTACATTAGATTAATTAAGGGCTTTTACATTAAGCTGAAGATTTTTTAAATAAAAAAAATAGAGTTCAAATATATTTTGTGTTATTCAGTGCAGTTTTCTGGATATTAACGAATTACCAAGATTAGTTCTAATATAAACGAAACAAGGCCTTGGACTATTCGTTTGCCAACCATTGAAAATAGATTTTAAAAAATCCAACTGCATGCGATTTTCGGCTCTGCCAGGAATTTAAAAGATTATATAGATAATTTAGTTAACAAGTTGCTTTTGGAAAGATAAAGTAAATCGCAAATATTTTTGTTTGCCGTCTTAAATGCTTTACCCTAGTTATATTATATAATAGAGTAACACTATTTTTTACCCAATTCAATTAATAATATTGGTTTTTATAATATAAGTAATCTTCACACCTATAGGCTTTAAATGGTTTGGTTCATTATTAAATTAGTAATAATAATTGATATGTGAAATTGTATTTTAACAATAATTTATGCATCACAATTTGTTTCAAGGCTTTCTGTGTGGTTTCGTAGTATTACCATGTTTACGTCTTGGGTTGCTGACCCCAAACAACCTTCCCCCTTTATCCTGGCTCGGAAAAGAAACCCGCTCGATGGGGGCTGTTTTATACTAACATTAAAATATAAGGGGGTATGCATATTTTATAATAGAAAATATACCGGTGTTTATGTGCTAGAATTAAATATATATATAGTTAGGTTTTACGAATTTAACACGTTTGGGACACAGATTAAATATCCTAATCATAGTAAGCTTCGAACCGATATTTGAATCCATGATCTGAGATTCATAATAAATAACACTATGATTGGTGGAAAAAATAAACTTTAATTACAATCATATCTACACCCTTTTAGAATGCAAGGGTTACTTAATATTTTGCCTAAGATTTCAATGTATTTATTAAATAGAAACTAGTTTATAGCACTACTCTATTAAAATATTTTTAATTTTAATTTTTAGTGTGTTTGTATTTATTTTTTTATTAATGAAGAAATATTCATGTCACCATATAAAGAAACTTATCTAACTGTTTAGAAAAGTTACCCAATATACTTTTATATATAACGTGCCATTAAGGTGGGATTAAAGGGGAGAAAAGGCCAATATTTTTGCAGTTTGTATGGCAAAACTTTTTTTGGCTAAAATAAATAAAATATTGCTCCAGTACAAACATAGACTTTAATTTTCTTCACATGCTGATATCAACAATTTCTAAATATCCAATATAAGCATAGCGTTATTAGATGAGAGACTTTTTAAATGAAGAGAAAAAGTTGTCATTAAATACCAGGACACCCTTGACAGATATTCAAGAAAATGTTGAGTTCGACATGTGAAGAAAATTAAATTCTATGTTTGTACTGAAGCAATATTTTATTTATTTGGCCAAAAAGGTTTTGCCATAAAAATTGCAAAAACACTGGCTTTTTCTCGTATCCCTTTCCATCCCAACTAAATATATTATCAATCATAGTTACAGTCCAACTTTAAAAGTAAGAACCTTATCTAATATCTTGAAACTACTAGATCTATAATATATTCATACGTCAAGTCATGTGATCTGCATCTGTCACTTTTGATGAATATTATCAACACCCAGAAAAAAGTAAAACTTTAAATGTAGAAAATTGTTGTCAATGTTCACCGCAAAAAGATGTGTTTATATTTTATAAAATACCTTTCCTGTGAAAATTGGACTGAGCCTTACACTTAAATGGTTCAAAAGGTTCTTTCTATGGCGTGCTGACTGTATTTAATATTGTTTTTCATTTAAATATACAAGTGTAAATTAATTACATGCATTACAATAGGTTTATTAGGGCTTGAGACTTATTGAGAACTTAACAATTTGGAGGAACATATTAGTGCCAGCTGAATAAATTTCTGGTGGGAAAAGTTTCTGTAACCTCGATGAAGAGCCCGCCTGCAAAACTGCAAGTTTGATAAATGCCACACATATCTGTATTGCATGCTGCCGTGGTATTGATACCCTCAGGCGAGCTATGTCGAAACTGAAGCCGTTTATTTTTCGTGGCCATTTTGCGTGTCAAAACAATGTTATTGTTCTGAATATTAGTTTGAAACCATATTTGTAGTTGCTCCTTTAGCAATTCAATCTATGATATATTAGGTTTAATCGTAAAAATATTTTAATCGTGAAATTATTAATGGTCCCTTCAAAATTTTGAATTTTCGATCAACTCGAATCATAAAGAATATTCGAGATTCTAGGATTAAAAAACAAACTTTTCAGATTTAAAATGTTTGTTTTAAAATTTTGAACATGATTTTTGAAATTATTGATCGAGTGGTTAGTCTAAACAAAAAATTAAGCCAAATCTAAAAACCAAACTCCAGACTCACCAGTACTAATTTACCACTTAACTTGATATAGATTAAATAATAAAATGACAAATACGCATGTAATAACTACAGTATTTATATTTTATAAACAAACTTAATAACTATTGGAAATAACATCAATATTGAGGGGGAAAATAAAATGTTGCACCTATTATGTTTTCTAATATTCGTGTCAATATTTGGGATTCATTAAGGGGCCGGTCAATACTCGTTCACCCATATAACACATGGTATTACAAAATTAAAGATTGTGACAAAACCGTTCTATGGATTTGAAATAGGTTTTCACCAATGAAAAGGGATTTATATTATCTAGATTCTAGAAGGAAGACTCTATATAACTGTTACTAATCATACTAATTAAATTATACAATGAAAACTATCACATTTTCAGGCTCGCACTATTTTGCTTATAGTGACTTCATTAAGTTAAATATTCAAAATTGAATTTTACTCTATAAAGCAGAACTATATTTACTTCAATTTTCTTGGATGTGAATTTTTATATAGTGTTCTATTATTTTTTATCTATTTTTAAAATGAATAACCACTTTAACAAGATTAATATAGATGTAAGTATTGATGTTGGAAAAAGAAGAAATCACAAATCTAGATAATATTTTTCTCCTTGTTTTAGCTATCTATTTATAATTTATTAGTTTAACACTAAGCTTTAAAGGCTTATTTATAAAATTAAAATTTGAATTAGTTTGGTAACCGTAGTGTAACCCTACTTGTAGAAATATCGGGAACTACTTGTGCCGTTTAGCAATTTACAACGGCCTTCCATTTACAGAGTTGCCACGATCGTTTTAGAAGTGACGAGACAAACCATTTATTCCAATATTGTGAAGCTTTAAAATTATGTTCTCACTATTTTTAATCATAAATAGGAATCAATGCTAATAATAATTATAAAATGAAAAACTATAAAACTGATTCAAGTTCATTGTTGAAACGTTAAGTTTGTCTGGTGAAGCCCCTCGTTGTCGAAGCCACTTGTAGTGTATTTGTGGGGTGAGATGGTGATGGTGAATCCTCTGCTTGTTGGGTTCCACTTTATAATGTTGTTTTTGTGAAGGTGGTGAAGGTAGGGGACTTTCGGGGGTTGGAGTCTTGTTGTGCTCCGGCTTATTAATGTTAGGGCTGGGTTCTTACTGTCTATACATGATAACTTGCTTTTTATCAATTTAATATTCCTTATTTATTATACTTATAAACTTAATCTGGTACAGTAGCTCAGTGATTGTTTCTTTATGCTCGAAACGTTTTTATTTTTGAAAATAGAGAGAGATTAATTTGACGCGGACCGTTCCCGTATACTGCTGTGGGACGACTGTAATGACTGTGAAGAAAAGCCTTCTTTTTACGTATATCTTTCAAAGGAAATTGTTCCAGAACCTTCCATAGTTTTTTAAAGTCTATCCTTCGAGGAGCGAAAGAATGGGATGGAGCAAAATAGAGAGAGAGAGAATGTCTTTCAGCCATGTTTTACAAGTGTTTGCGATAGGGGTGGAGTAACTGCGAACGATGAAATTTAGTTGTCAACAATAAAAAAAATACATATCTTTAGTCACCCAACTGTGAGAGGATTTCCTAACAAATATAGATGCTTTGAGTTTTATATTTTGAAGATTTTCATTAATTTAAAAATATATGAGGGGTGGAAAATTTTGATTAGAATGATTACCAAATGAAATTACAGCTCATTAAAGCTTTTGATTAGAATGGTTACAAATGAAATTCTATTTCACTACATTGTTACTAATTAAAGAATGCAGAAAACCATACTTCGATATGATTTCTGGCTTGAACGAAATATACTACCTAATTTCACTGTTAATCGGCTGTGAAATGGGCTCTTAAAGTGGAAGTGTAGGCGACACGATAAAAGAAAAGGGTTTTCGCAGTTTTTATACCAAAAAACCTTTTGGGCCATATTAAATCAAATATTGTTTCAGTACAAACATAGAGTTTAATTGTCTACACATAGTTTCTCAACAGCTCTTGAATATCTTGTCAAGGGCGCCCTGGAATTTAATGACAACTTTTTTCTCTTCTTTTAAAAAGTTTTTCTTCTAATACTGCTACTGTATGTTCATGACAGATATTCAAGAACTGTTTATATTCCCGGTTAAAGAAAATTAAACTATATGCTTCTACTGGAGCAATATTTTATTTATTTTGGTCACAAAAATGTTTTGCTATAATAACTGCCAAAAAAAAAACTTCCCTTCATTCTCTACATCTCCCCCTTCAACGAATATTCTCCCCTGAGTTATATTAAGTACTACGCTTATGAACACAATATACGTCACTTACGTAAATCTAGCACAGATGAAATCAAGCATCACCGCCTCTCACGTTGATAATTAAAAAAATATGAATAAATTGTTTAAAACACATATTTACGGCTTGATTGCAGTCAGACCTGCACACTAATAACACATTCACAATAACTACTCCACTAGAGATTCCTGTTATAGTTATAAAATAATTAACACACATAGCTGCTCCTGTAAACGTATTCAAAACTCCATCTGGTTTAGACACAAAGGAAAGGGTTGAAGAGTAAAAAAAAACCACAATAAAAAACCTCTTTCCCTAAACTAAATAACTCTTTGATCTAACTTTGTTCTAATTTCCTGTGGCGTCCACAGCGCCCATGGTAAAATAGTCGCCCGAAGCGAGCACAGTGTAGCTCAGAGCCTTTCAAAACCGTTTACTCACATGCCCTATTATTAATATTATTGAGTGGTGGGTATTTTATACGAACAAAAAGATAGCAACTTGTATAGTATTCACTTGGTGTACGATACATTTTGGATACGTTTTGGACCCACGAAGGAATTGCAGATTTCGTGCAAACGTATAATTTTAATATAGTGTTTGACAATGGTCTATTTTATTAACTATTCAAAATTACAACACATCTCCCGAGTTGGTTTCCACCAAATTTATATATGAATGGTAAGAATTTGTTTTCATAAAGGCAATGAGTAACATTAAAATATGTTGGAATGTACATTTTATTCAGAATACATATCAACGATTTAAGAAAGGTATAAAATTAATCATCTTCATCTACTCCAGAATATGACTGTTGCAATGATGGCAAAACGTTGGAAATAATTTAATCTACGTCTTAAGCCCAATCAAGTTTCTGCTTCAAACACCAGCACCAAAAGCCTACAAAATCTATTTATTAAGCGCTTAACTTTTCTATACATATTGATAAAAATCTACTAAAACAGCTTTATTTTAATAAAACAAGCCGTTACCTTGAACACATTCATCATCTTAAAAGACTTTTAGGTAACAAATTTTGAGAGGATGGGAATGTATGTATAAAGACGAAAGCACGGAATCACTAACCATTACCATATCTCCCAAATACCTGGACTTGAACTCTTGAAACTCGGCCAGGAGGTTCCTTTCAGTACGTTGGCATCCGATAAGCTGGGATTTTGCCAAATTTGACCTCTAAAGGGGGGTTTGACTGTTTTCAAATTTCACTTATGTATATTTTGAACCAGTGGACATAAAGTCTTGAAATTTAAAATCAAGGTTCATTTAAAAACTGGATTCAGACTCTTTTGCGGTTTTTCAAATTTCATCCCCTAAGAGGGTGGGTAGGAGAAGAAAGGTGTGCGACTCATTTACTCACTCATCACCGTATTTTCCCAACCCCTGGGTCTAAAATCTTAAAATTTTGCTAGGCAGGAAGGTAGCAGGATCACCTCATATAACAGGAAAAATCTAATAATCGGAAATTTCTAAATAGGGCTCCAGGAAATGGGAGGCCTATCATTAAAAAAAAAGCCTTTAAATTAGGTAGAAAGTTAAAATTTGGCAGAATAACTCAAAGCATCTTAAAATTTGAAATTTTTAAGAGTGAATCGGAAAAAAGAAGGTTAGAGGAGTTTCAAGATTTAAAAAATAGTAAACAACTACTTCCCAGTGTGGTAGGACATTTAAATTCGCCAAGCAGGTAAGAATACCATTCCAAATACATATTAAAGGCTGAAACCGTTCCATTTTTAATAGCTTTGGGAAACAAGGGGTGAGGGAGGGGGAGCCCTAACAGGAAAAACACACTCTTTTGTGTGGAAGCAAATTTAATTTTGGCAGGCAGGTAGAAGGGCAATTCCAGATAACCTAATTCATCTTAAAATTCAAAATCTCTATGAAGGAGTTGTTTAAATGAAAGAAAGGGGTAGGGAGAAGGTTTACAATTTACAGAACTAATATAGAAACAACTATTTTTTCATGTGATATAAAACTGAAACTGGGCAAGAAGGTGTAAAGAAGACTCAGAATAACCATAAAAGACTTGAGATTTTAAATGAAGAAAATAGGAGAGAGGAGAGAAGAGTTAGGTAGAAATATATATTTAGGTGAGGTAAATAATTTGAATTTACCAAGAATGTAGAGGGATTACTACAACAACAAAATAAAATTTAAATATTTACTGCTTAGAAAGGGGTCTGGTGAAATGGGAGTTTTCAAAATTCCCGAAACTAAAATAATAAATTAATTTTCAGTGTGGTAGAAAATTGAAATTTTTCAGGTGGGCATAAGAACCACCGCAAACAACCACTAAGGTCTGATCCTTAAATTTCAAAATGAAGAAGCAGTAAATGGTTAAGGGGGTTTCCCTAAAGATTTCTAAAACTAATTTATCAAACTTTTTTGGTGTATAATTATACCTCACCTAAATATTTAACACTTGAATATAACTTCTTATTGATTTTTTAAATGTTCAAAATTTTAAAGATGTTTTTATAAATGTTAAATTCTCCGGTGTATAAAATAAGTTAATACACATTTCCGGGGAGCCGAATGACTCCTGAACAGATCAAATTTCAAAATTTAATACCGGGAAATGAAAGAACTGGAATTTGATATAACTAATATAGAACATTACTTGCCTGTGTGGTTTTAACTTCTATAGCCACTCTTTTGATTATATTTACTTTTTGACCTTTTTAGTTATTTTCCCTTTTACATTATTACCTTTCTTATCATTTTAATAATTTGCTCCCTTATTACTTATTCTTATTTTTTTAAATGTCGTTAAATTTAATTTACACCCTCTTTGACCTTTGTAACCTTTCTAGCCTAAAACATTTCTCCTGGACATATCCGGGAATTTCATGTATAAAGGTATAAAAAGTGAAAAAAGATAAAAAGTAAATCTAATCAATTTTTAAAAAAGGATGAAAGAATATTAAATAAAAGGTGTAAAAAGAGTTATAAGAATAAATAGGGCAGGCAAACCATGCAAAAACAGCAAAAAAAAATTTTAACATGGTAAAATGGATAACTTAAAAGTGGTAAAAAAAATTGATAAAAATATTGGTTATATTTACTTCTAACCCATTGTGCTCCTTTTTCACTTTTTTTCCTTCTAACTCTAAAATAATACAATTTTCCCCTTCTGTCATATTTATCTTTTAGCCCTGTTTACACTTTTTACCACTTTTATAAAAAAATTGATTATATTTTACTTTTACCCCTTTTGCCCCAACCTTTTCACTATTTTTACACTAAACTATTTCTCCCGGGCAAAGCTGGGTACGTCATGCTAGTTATTATATAAAATAAGAAATATAACTTTTTTAAGTTCTGATTTTAAGGGAAAGTATTGTAATCTTAAAAATTTTCGACCTCGAAATTAAGATGAATGTTTACGTTTTATGTGTGTGCGGACCCAAAAAAATTGATTCTACAATTATGTCAGTCCCTGTCTACTGATATTATTTTACTTTAGATCCATTGACTGTTTACGGCTTGTGGCCTGGGTCAGTATTTTTATTCAAGCTACATATTTTTCACGACCGACTTACTAAGCCTGTAGGCTAGTAGTTACATATGCCTTATAATATAACTTAAGACTAGGATAGGCACAACATACAGTCACCAGCCGTTAATTTATCACTGTGAAGGGATAAACCCATATTTAACCAATGATATATTTTTAGGCCATACCAGAAATCGAGCCCGGGACCCCTAGCGCCGTAGACAGACACGCTACCGACTGAGCTAAGGTGTCGGACTTTGCAGATATTATCAATACCGGCATGGTAAAACTGGTAAAACATCATCAATGTTGTCCGGAAAATATATGTTTGTGTTTTCTTAGAGGTTCTTTCTATCAAAATCTTAATGTATATTGACTTACTAAAGTCCACGTAACACTAAACACCTTACAAATTACCTAGATAATAAAACTATCTTAAAGACAAAAATTAAATTCTCGGTGATATCACCAGGTTTCCATAAGCAATGCGCAATTTATGTGTAACGTAACAGTTATCACGTATAAGTTTACTTAATCCGCTTTAGCTTAGTGTAGGCCTATAACTTTTCTCAAGTGTTTATGTAAGGATTACGTTAGTCTGGAAACTCTTATCACTAATAAGAAAGAATAGACGCAAGTTATAACTTGTCCGTCAGAAAAGGAAATAGTTTTTTTTTAAGTTAACAAATTTTAATATGTAGCGTATCCTATATCTTGACCTTAATTTTACCACCCCTTGTCCAAGTTTATAAGATATTATTTCAATCTTAGCTTGATCTTTGCTGGAAATATTGATGTACACATATCTTTTGTGCCGACTTTGTTAAGTTATGGACTTATATTGGAATTACACTAGTCATAACTAAGACATGAATCTTGATGACATGGATTTTTTTTTTGCACATGCACACCTAACATCTGAACACTATCCCCTGACTGTAAAAACTTTTTTTTTACATTTTTTGTTCATTTTTAAGTAACTTTTAATCCTTTACAGGCATCTATGATGAATAGTGATATTTAAATACTATCGATAATAATTTGTAAATGCAAAAATATTCAAATATATATTATTTTCAACATATAGTTGTCAGAGTGAAAAGATAATGTAGGCAATGAGCTTTGTATCGTCTTTGCTTGAACTGTTGAAAAATACAATAAACTACAATTAAGCTGAAAAGGGTTGCTTTGGGAGGGGATAATATTACTTCTGAAGCAAACATTTGTTAATCACTGTTATATTTAGCAGAATGCAAGCTTTGAGTTGATAAAGGAATTTAATTTCTTGTATATGTTTTAGTTTCCATTTATAAAGTGCGTGTTTGATTTAGTCGTGCACATTTATTACAAGTTTTCATTCATATAATGTAACGATCTCGTTAATTGGATAATTTAATTATGTAACTGTCCCGCGATTGGGCGACATTTGTAACGATTAGATTAATTGACGATTTAATTATTTAATTGTCCCGCGATTGGGCGACAATTGTAACGTTATTGACGATTTTGATAAAGTAATTTCCCGCGATGGGGAGCCTAATCTGATTAAGTTGAATGTTTGTGATATAACTGGTTTTTATAGCTCCGTGATCGAGCGCCAATTATTATATTTCGGTCGCGCGTTGTACGCCTATTATAATGCTATTGTAATGTTTGATATATAGTTGGTTTTTTATAGCTTCGTGATCGAGCGCCAATTATTATATTACGGTATTATTCACATATAATTGCCCGGATATTGGGCGACAATTCTGATGATATGGAATAATATTAAATATAATTGGTATTTATAGCTCCGTGTTCGAGCGCCAATTATTGTGATATGGAATGTTGATGATATAAATACAACTGTTTATGTTGTACACGCTTTATTATTTCTTTCTTTACACTTTGTTGAAATTAAACTCTGTATTGACTGTGAT
>CABFWB010001156.1:0-76952 GCA_902151455.1 Timema bartmani | reverse complement strand
ATTTTAAATGTAGGTATTTTTTCAGCCTTTTATGGTTTTCAGCGTAAATTAGATTTTTTAGTTTGGTTTCTTTGATAGTAAGTAAATCCAAACCATTTATTTTTATGTATATTGCGAAAAATGTATCCACGTAAGAGTGCCGCTGTAAGCGTTCTTGCATTTGTGCCTTAAATGTAGGTATTTTTTCATTAATTTTATGCTGTCGCTTGTGAATTATGTTTATTTAGTTTTTTCTTGGTACTAAATCAACAGCATAATTTTATTTGGTGTGATAGGGCGTTTCTCGCCTGTTTAACAAAAACATGTAGTCCTGATCTATAATATAATATAAATTAGTACCTGCCCAATGATTTATTTTAATGGCCGGGGTATTTTGACCATGCGAAAGTAGCATAATAAATTGTATATTAAATGTGGACTTGAATGAAATATTTGACGTGGTATGAACGATAATAATACCATATAATTCATCTTTAGAATGTTTGTTTGTCTGTCTGTACTTTCCCAGTAAACTCAAATAATACTCATCGAGTCGAGACGTGACTTCTGTTGTACTCTTTTTGTTTTTCGGAGAACCATGGTCAGCTATTTACCATCACGCTAGCTCATCAGCGAACAAAATAGTGCCATACGAGCATAAGCAATGAACATTCGTCGCGGCTGGTATTGCGGGTACATAAGATAGCACGTGATATGAGTTGGGATGTTGTGGGAGAGGGGATGGGGTCGAGTCCATGTTTCTTATAGAATATTCGTACGCATATTAGACTCTGCTCCCGAATAAATTTAATTATTTTCTAGCTTTTGAGATTGTCGAATGTGTCGCTATTGTATAATGTGAGCTAAGCTGCGGGAAAATACTAGTATATATATACAAAGTTATTTTTAATTAAAAACATTATAACAGAAAATTTTAATAACCATATTGAGGATTGTTTTGAGGGTTCTCAAGTTTATGAACTACCCTGAGCATAGCAACATTAGAGGAGAAACTTTTAAATGAAGAGAAAAAGTTGTCTTTAAATTTCAGGACACCCTTGACCGATTTTCAAGAACTGTTGATTTCACCATGAAAAAAAACCCTCCATGTTTCTACTGGGGAAATACTTTATTTATTTTGGTCAAAAAAGGTTTTTATGTAAAAAAAAAACCTGCAAAAACACTGGCCTTCGCTCGAGTTCATTACATCCTCACACGAATAACAAATTCACGGTAATATTAGTCACTGACTAGGATACAACCTGGGTACCTACTTCCTCTAGTCATCCACCCTGACCGCACTTCCCTGGAGACAAGCACAGTTTGTTGAAAGACTCAATACTTACCTCTGATATGACCTACCCCTGCAGCTCAGTACATCAATCCTTATCAAGGCTTGTAACAGAAGTTGGCGGACGGCTAATCTACGCGAGAAGCTGTCACCAATGATCGATGTTCCTGGAGGTAGTTCAACCCTTTCTAAAGTTCCCTTCACCCTCTTTCTCTTCCCGACCACCTTTTACAACGTGACAGAGGTTCCGATAAAGGTCAGAAACCTTGCTAGCTCGCCCAGGCCGACCAGTTCCATTCCATTACAGGTTAAGGTAGGCAGTCGTTTGAATATACTGATATATATTTTCTATTTTCTCAGGCGTCTAGCAAGTAAAACTGATTCGAACCATAGAATGGCGGTTTAATATTCATGCTCGAAAAGAAAATTGTGACCACGGTGAGAACGAACCCTTAGCAGCTCAGTATCAAGAGCATTGTTGAACTCAAATCTAGAGTCCAGGTGACATTTTCTTAAGATTGCGTTTACCACCTCTTACTAGCCGTCTGGACTATTAGAATATTCACACTATTAAAGTGAGAATAAGGATGGTAGAGTGTGGAGGAAATGTAAGCCTACCCGCATTTGCATTTGCTGGAAACCATTTACTTGCAAACTAAGATCGCCGATTTTTAATAAGGGAAACCTCATTCCTTGAATCACATAATTTGATAGTTGTGTAAAATCGTATACTTCTCATGACGTCTTCTCATAAAAATATTTTTATCAGATAAAAATTTTACTATGAAAGTCTACGTGCGCACATTAAGAGCAAAATCTAAAATATTTAGTTAGAATAAAATATTTTTAAGTAATATGATAGCTATACTAAATGCATCCTTTTTAAAGATGATTCATTTTTGGCATGACCTAAAGCCTTACTTCATGGCTAGCACAGCCCTTTCTATCACATTTAACACAGTGAAAGCGCATAACCCAAATGGGTAGTAAGATACCGTGCTAAAAATAATCATAATGAAGCTAAATAATGGCTGAATTCAACCATCGAGAATAAAAAAATTGTTGCAGTCTGGTCAAATAAGATGGTGCATCTGGAATAGCGTGTTTTAGAATTTTAAGTACTGTAGGTTACATAAAGGTGCTTGAAAGGTTACAGACCTTCGCTGTGAACAATATACGGCTCTATCCTTCAGTGGGACGTGTCTTGAGGTTTTAACTGCTTGGAGTCACGCGACATTTACATTATCTACCTTGGCCTGTCCAGTTTCTTCGGCTTTCATAACCTTACGGACTTGAAATACCAGTTGGTTTTGCAACATTTTGATAGAGTCAAACAAGTTGCTAAAAAAATATATATATGTGTGGCCCATCCATCTTAATAGTATCGGTATGGTCCTACAAAGCCAGCCCTGGTGGCCTCGTGCTCTAATGCATTAGGCTTACAATATAGTGTTGATTGCCTGTGACGGGGAGGTCAGGGTTCATATCTCGGACGAATGCACTTGGTGTGTTTTACCATATGTGATTTATAATTGTGATTTTCAAATTAGCTTTTCACATTAATTTGAGTGCACTTCCTCAAAATACCTCCCTCGTCCTTACCCCATATATTAAGTGGTTAAATACATAATATATTACACCCTTCAAGGGCCGAATTAGATAAGGCAATACTTTCTGAATGGAATGGACATTCGGTGATGGGGCGATCAGTGTTCGAAACCTGGTCGGGGGTACTGTACATAGAGTGGTTTTTAATATTTGGTTTTCCATTTTCCCTCCGAGAAAATGAGGTAAACTTTCTATCTGCTCAACCAACCTTTCTCATCCCTAGCACTTTTGTATAACTAGTACATAAGCGTACTACGCAAACGGGTTGTAGGAAACAGTGCAAAAAAAAACTGTGTTAAAAGGTGTAAATTGAAAATGATAAACTTAATTACTTACCTACCTCTATACTCCTTGATAAGTGGTTTAAATGATCGAGCCCAAATCTAGGGATGCCGGGTTTGATTCTGGGTGTTAGTGAAAAATAAATGTAATATTCGTATATTGTTTCTGGGTGCTGGGGCTGGGTGTGAGTTTTTAGGAGTATTTTATTTGTTTGAATAAGTTTGTAAGTCATGTAGTGATAAAATTTGTGTTATTATAAAATGCACATTAAATACTCAACTAAAAAAAAATGTTTTCCTAATGTAATAAACCATTATTTAAAAAATACCAATGAATAGCAACGATACGATACGATGATACCAACGATATCCTTTGTAACTGAATGTGCTTTTCTAGTAATGTTAGGGGAGAGGGTTAGAGGAGAAGGGAAAAAGGGTGAAAAAGTTTAAAAAGATCTCGCTTTAAGCCCACTCTAGTGGATATGAGGACAAAGGCATCGAACTTGCCTTGTCTGATTTGCCGATGATGAGGAAACACTAATCATATAGTAAAGGAATTTGAATCCGATAGTTTGAATCCCAACCTTGTATACTGAATTATTTTTTCTCTAAATGCCTTTTTAAAATGATTGATCCTAAGTAACTGAAGAATTTAAATTTTTTAGGTAAAATTTAAAAAACTAATGATTTGATAGAAATAATTGTGTTATTGTGTGTTACAGTACACTATAAAAATATTTCAGTAAAACAAAGTGACTTTGACTATTAATAATTAATTAGACGAGTAGATAATTGATACAAAAATATATGCCTATAAAATTTGAATCTATAGATTTAAAGTTATATGAGTTTAAAATAGTTAACAGTCTTCCGTTTTTTTTACAATAAGTTTATATTTGGAAAAATAAAAGAATTGGATTGAAAAAAAATCTGGTATCTTTCTTCGGTTTGTTTTTAGATTTAATCACCTCTGACAAGACGTGTATTAATTACAACTTGTGAATATGTGGAATGACAGGCCTCCACCGGGGTTTGGATCCCACGTTAAACTGTAGGTCCTCCATTTCATCTCACAATCAACCTACCATTACATTTTAGTGTAAGTGCATATAACCCGAACGGGTAGTAAGACGCAGTGCAAATAATAATATTTTGGAGCTAATCAAATGAAAGCAAGGAAGCGAGGAGTTTGAGTTATGCAAGCTACAACATGCACATGGACTGCAAGGTTTTTTTTTCCCCCATCTTAAGGTTGCCTGTAACATTTTATAGCGCCGAGAAAATTTTTTCCAAGGTAAAACTTATAAAAACTTACATTCAAAGCACCATGTTTCAATAAAGATTAAGCGGACTTGTATTCTTCTCTATCCAGGGCCGGCTCAAAGGGTTTCATACGCCCAAGGCGGGACTTCAAAATTTACACCACAGTTGTATTCTCTATAGTATAAGAGAACTCACCCCATGACTGACTAAACATAATAATAATAATAATAATAATAATAATAATAATAATACTAATAATACTAATAATACTAATAATATAATAATGTGTCAAAATACCGGTTTCAAACATAATAAAAAAGAATTTTTTTTTAAATTTCGCAGTTAACAGCACGTCTAACTACCCGTTTGGGTTATACGCTCATGTACTACTTACGCTAATGGTTTAAGGATTATAAAGGCTATATTTAAAGAAAGTGTAACTATATTTGCGTGGAGGGAGAGTGGAAAACCATGTTTGATAAACCACTATTATTACACCCAAACAAGATTCGAACCCCATTATAGCTACTCTAGTCTACTGCGCGAGTAACGCGTTAGATCATGCGGCTACGGAAGCGGGTTATAAAGATAGCTAAGTACAGAATAAGTAGCACGCCCTCCCCACACCTCCAACAATGTGTGCACAAATATTATCCCTTTTCCATTTCCTTTTCTCTTAAGGTCATTCAACCATCAACATTTTATTGCACAATTTTAACAAGTGTATAATTATAAGTTACACATAGTAATTTAATAATTTCGAATAATTACACGAGTTTATAAGGGGTTAAACTTGTTATTTTAATTTAAGAGAAATATAACCGCATTCACGTTTAGGAAAAGTGGGAAACAATTTAAGAAAAAAAAAACCTCGAGCGCACCCAAGTGGGATTCGAACCAAGCGTGTCCATCACGGGAAAACCAACCATGAGAATAGTGAAACTTTAGTCCACGTGTCCATCGATTCTGGTTTAATCTACTCGTATGCTGACTATTATAATAGTTTTTTTGTAGTATTTAATGTGGACTTTCTAAACTCAAATACTTATTCCAACACATGCCCCACAAACTGACTTAATTTAGGACTATGAAACCAGTCCTAATGCCTATATATGTGATTGTTATATATATTTTTAGCGCCATGTATTACTACCCATTCGGGCTGTACGTTTATGTACTAGTTACACTAATATGCTAAGTGTTGTAAGGTTGCACTTTTAGAAGAAGTGTACCCGCATTTGCGTGGATGGAATGTGGAACACAATTTAGTAAAAGCCACGCTCAGAACATCCGACCGGGATTGAGCCTCAATCACCCCATCTTCGGCAGTTTGGTCTATTAATAGAGCTGCATCTTAGACCATGCGGTCACTGAAACGGGTTATTTGCTATAAATATGGAAGAATAAAAATAGTAAATATCATCACCAGCACCAACTAGAATAGAACATGGAACCTCCCACTTCAGTGGCCGAATGGTCTAAGCCTTTAAGACTCTAAGGTATCGCTTTCGTGTTGTATTGGCTTGCTGATGTCGGGAAGATCGGGCTCTAATCTCGGTCGGGCTACTCAGGGTGATTTTTCTAAAAGGTCTATCACTCTCCTTCCACGCAAATAAGGATATATTACCTCTAAAATGCTTCCTTGCTCATCTCTGCCACATTATTGTAATAATTATACATTCGTATAGCCAGAACAGTTAGTAAGACGCGGTGGTAAAAAAAANAAAAAAAAAAAAAAAATGAAACCCCTTGATTTGTGACTAACCACTAAGCAATACGTATGGGCAGTAATGAAACAAATGTGATTATTTAATGCCCTCTACGAACCTTCTGTCAGCTCCAATATGCTCTACTTTAGCGCGACCTTCATTGCCATGCGACGCAGGTAACCGAATCTCCAGGGATTAGCGAGTCGCATCATACCTCATGGACTCCCAAGGTGACACCGCCGACCTTGGTCTTCGTTTCTCCCGTTCTTTGAGACCAATCAATGGCTCCCATTTCAAAGGACCGGGTTATTCAACCTGGTACAAGGTCAAGTCAACGGGAGCCGAGCGAACCCGACTCCAGCCGAGTATCAGCAACACGAACGATCAATGAAAACACACACAAAAAAAACTGAAGGCGTGAAAGTATATGTCAACAGTAAAGAAAAAAGTATTGATGAGAGTTCGATCGTGTTTGTAGTATAGTTAGTTGCCTTGTAATATTATTATTTTTTGCTCCACGTCCTACTACCCGTTCGGTATAGCCATATTTTAATCGCGCTAATTAGGTAAGAATGAGGTGGGTATCATTTATAGGAGGGAAAGAGGGGGAAAACACTTAGGTGAAAAAACTCAGTACACCCAACCGGAATTCGAACCTCAACCTCCCCGTCATAGGCAAGCCAGATTATGAGCCTGACATTAATTCCGCGTGCTCACTGATGCCGGTACCTCGCAATCAGTAGCGTGGCGTGCATTGCTGCCGGGGTAGGTAGATATATTTTATCACCACGTCTTGATACGCGTTCGGGTTATACGCATAGGTGCTAATTAAGATAATGTGTTAGGGATGAAGAAGTTAGAATTTAGAGGAGGTGTACAAGCATTTGCGCGGAGGAAGAGTAAAAAAAATTAGGAAAAAACAGTCTCAGTACACTCTACTGGGATTCTAACCCCGATATCCCCGTAATCACAGTAGTATATTTCTATATTGACGCCTTAGACTACATGGCCACCAAAGCGGGTTATTAAAAATATTTAAAACACGTGAATATTTTAAATTATCCCTGTTATTTCGTGTAGTTTCGAGTTTTCGATGGTTCGAAGTGGGTATAGTCCCGTTCGACTCGACTCTACTGTATTCATGTTTGTCTTCCTTCTGGTACTCAACCCTGGCCGAGGCTAATCAAACCATTGTAATGGGTGGGAACCTTGAAGACCAATACAATGAGTGTCACGGGCGGGACGGAGACGACCTAGGAGGCCTGGGACTGATTCTATAAGTAGTTAAAGGTGTTCCCGGTTAAATGTCATTCTTTGGCCGGTTATTTTAAACCTCCGTTTTGACACGTGCTTGCACGTATTAACTGTATCACCTAGTAATAATAATAATAATAATAATAATAATAATGCGTCTTAGACCCGAGGGTTGGTCCCGATGTGCTTCCCATCCATCCGGCCGATTTGTCCTGCCCGCACCGTCTGGGAGAAAGCACATGTCTTAAAGAAGTCCTGCACGTGAAGTAGTTTACCTTTGTTCTACGAACTGGATTCATACGAGCGAGCAAGGAAGAGCCTACAAATAATGCCGGTAAGGTATTTTCACACATCTTCCAGGGATCTTTTACATGCCACAATCGACATGAGACCGGCGGCTTTACTTCCCCTCTGCAGGAAGCTATGCTTCGGATTTTTATCGCTCAGTAAAAGTCCGTTGACCTCGGCTGGGTTTGAACCCGCGAACATTGAGTCCTGAGGTGAGCACTTTACTCAAATGCTAATGGGGTAGGAATGAGGAATGTATAATTTAAAGGTGATTTACCTGCATTTGCATTGAGGAAGAGGGTAAAACCATTTAGGAAAATAAACCCTCTGTACACCCAACTGGTATTCTAACCCTAACCTCCCCACCACCAGGAAACCAAAATAAGTGAGACTGACATTCAGACCACGTGACCAACGATGGGGAAATGAAATTAAAACTAAGAATGTATTCAAAATTGGCCAAATTGTTTTATTAGTGCATTTAATAACCAGGAGGTACACCCACATTACTCTCGAGGGGGGATGAATAAAATCACCTTCAGTGTACCCTGGCTGAGATTCAAACCTTAACCTCCCCCGCACCCGGAAAACTAGCTTATTGCGAGACACATGCTTTAAATCACTTGGTCACCAGTATTTAGTGTATCAAATATAAGATTTTTACTCTCGCAAAGATACACACAAAATGTCCATTGGAAAGTTATTTGAAAGTGTCTACAATACATATTTCTCATTTGTTTTTCACTGATGCTACACATTTAAATAGTTTAAAAGGTAATCAAACGTACCCCCATCCCACCCATATATGTATATATATAATATATACATACATACATACATACATACATACATACATACATACATACATACATACATACATACATACATACATACATACATACACACACACACACATAAAGCCTTTGGAGCCATTTAGCAGACGTAAGTTAAACACTTGGAATTAAACAAATAGGGAAAAAGAAGCGAAACTAGTGAAATTGAGGTGGGGGGATGGGGGTACGTTTGATTAGCTTTTAAACTAATTAAGCGAGTAACATCAGTAAACAAAAAGATAAATATGTATACAAGACACGTTCACATAACTTTCCAATAGGACATTTTGTGTGTGTCTATGCGAGAGAGAAAATCTTATATTTGATACTAGTGGCCAAGTAAGTATATAATATAAAATCACTTGGCCACTAATATTTAATATATGCTCATTAGGCTATTGTATTAGGCATTAAAGGGTTGGATTTAGAGGAAATATACCCACATTTGCATGGAAGGAAAGTGGGAAAACTATTTAGGAATACCGCTCTTAGTACACCCAACCGAGATCGAACCACGATCTTACCGTCATCGGCAGTCTAGTCTACTTAGAGAGTAACGCCTTAGACCGTGCGGCCACTGAAGAGGGTGTTAAATATTTAATAATGATGGAAAACATAAATTTCAAACAAAACGCTCAGAACACAAGTTAAAAACTTGGTTGTTTTTTTTCCTGTAAGGATGTTTGCACTCAACAGTTGCATGTTAGCATGTTTTCCTTCATGTTCACTGTTCGCCCGTTAAGAACACACGCGTGATGTGAAAAGTTTTAACACGAAGCGGAAGAAGACCAACGTGTTGGAGAATAATTCTGCTATGACGTCATTGTTATTACCTCTACGCTTAAGTTTATAAACAGCATATATCTCTCAAAATATTCAAGATTGCTTTGTTTAGGGACTGTACAATCCAATTTTTAAAGGAAGAGTCTTTTGGAAAAAATAATAAACATATTTTTTAATATAACATTGATTGAATATTATTTTATTATTAGTGTTATTTTATGGTTATTTTAAAAGCTAACGAATGTGACGGCTGCACGTATGAATACGTGAAAGTATATCCAGTGTCTTTTATAATTATCAGATACTATTCTACCTAGGGATAAGGAAATTTGAATATTTCTTATAAATTCAATAGGTAATCGGCGACCCGTATAAATGGTCGTGTGGTCTAACGCGTCACTCAGTATGGTTTGCCAGTGATAGAGATCAGGCCTCATATTCCAACCTAGTGCACTGAAGTTTTTTTTTCTAAATCGTTTTCCACTTTCATTCAAAGAAAATACGGGTATATATTTCCTCAAAATTCTAAATTCCTTGGTCTTACCCCAATAGCGTAAACAAGTGGATATCCGGAACGTGTAGTAATACGAAGTGTAAATAATAGTTAATAATAATAATAATAATAATAATAATAATAATAATAATAATAATAATAATAATAATAATAATAATAATAATAAAGGAATCTTGCGATCAAATACATTCGATTGTTTCCTGCTAAATTTTCAAGTTCGCAACTACAAATCCATACCAGGAAAATTATATTTAAAAAAAATAAGAGAGAGAGCATGTTTTTCCATCTCACACTGGATATAGTTTATCTTGCCATTTGTTATAATATAAGTTCCAAATAAAATAGTACTTATCTATTCACAACAGAAACATACTAAAAAGAGAATTATTTGACATTTACATAAGTTACTAAATCTAATTTAATACATTCATACGTTGTCATATGATCTGGAGATCAGATTTTTTATCATGGTAGAAATACCACAGAAATAATAATAATAAATAATAATATTAATAATAACAAAATTGTTTTAATGTTGAACACAAGAATATATTATGTTCTTACTTTCTAAAATACCACATTTTTGCTACAACTATACCTAGTAAATGGATCAATATGAATATTATTTCAAATAGAGGCCAATATTGAACTATAATTATATTATCATGATGATACTGCTACTTTTTAAACCTCGCCCTCAGTAAAATTGCTATTCGAGAATAACACGACCTAACACATTGCCGTAAGGGTAGAATTTCGCCTACATCCACCTCAATGCGGACAAAGGCATGAATCTCGTATACTCTGGTTTGACGGTTATGGAGAGGAAGGGAATCAAATCCTGGCCGGTTATATTTTGGTGGTTTTTTCCTAAATAGTTCCCCTCATTATTCTTCCTCCAAGACTATACGGGTATATTTCATAGTAATTATACCTTCCTGAACCCTGTACTATTAGTATAAATATAGGGGTCTACATATAGCCCGAACGAGAAGTAAGAAATGTTGCAAAAAAATATATAAATAAAATATGTTGCGCAGAGGAAAAACCAAGGCCGCTCAGTTGTTAGAGGTAGGTAACGTGTCTGGTGAGTCAATGACTTGTTGGGACACTACTGCTAACTGCAGACATTATCAGCGATGATTGGTAAGGTACACAGGGCTACTAAAAATATGGGCTGATTTACAGTCTCTCAAGACTAGCTCGATCATTAAAAATGTACCCATTACTCAAGAGGATATTTTGTTTTCTTTAAGCTACTGATATTTCCTCCTCGCACATTTGATTGCGATCGTGATTCGATGACAGGTTATAAACAAAATTAGTACCAAAATTGATAAAAATGTAGCGGGGGCATTCAAGTATTATGTAAGACAGAGAGAGAGACTAGCAAGAATTGCGCAGTGACCCAACCACCCCAAATGTACACAATAGCTAAAAATGTCAAGATTTGAATTCAAGGGCCTTGGTTATCAGATTAAAAGTTGTTAAGAGTTTTTATAGCTATAATAATTCATGTATTCATTAATAATACCATTTTATATACTAAATTAAATGTCATTTTTTTATTATAATTTTATAACTTTTTTGATTTACCTGTTTAGTACAATACATTTAAATTCATTTTACAACAATGTTTATTGTGAATATTTTGCACTGTTAATTTACACCTTTAAGTTAATAATTACAGGGAATTTATAAATTGCATAAAAATGTATGATTATTCATGTAAAACAATTTTTTTAGATTAACAAATATAAAGTAAGCAAGATGGAGAGGGGGGGGTCTGGCGTTTGCTTAGTTTTGCCTACAAAGGGGGTAGGAGGTCCAAAAAGGCCAAAAAGATGCTTACGTAATACGTGAACACTACCTAGCTGTATTCTAATAGGTTTGATTGAACCTATGGTATTAGTCAAAAGTGACAGCAGAAAAAAAAAATGATTTAGTCCACGCGTGCACCTCGTCTTAGTAACCATCCGTTCTATTCAAAATATATGCATTAGTAACATCATAACTCAGTTACGGACAGAGTAGTTAGGGATAGGAACCCAGGACCATTAGTTTGATTTAGCACCACGTCTTACTGCCCATTCTGTTTATACGTTGACCCTTAACTGAGCAGAAAGGATTGAGCGAAGGTTTCGGACACCTTCTCCTTTAATACATCGATAATAATCTTTCTCAAGTGGTAACAAAATATATTTTTGAAAGTTATATTTTGGTTTGATAAAACTGGAACCCGGACTTGCGGTCACATTGTATAAGGCGCTAGAGCCACAAAATGCTGTATCGCTGATGATGGGGAAATCAAGGTTTGAATCTCGCCTGGTGAGTTTACACCCTGCTACTTATCAACGTGGTTCACCCATCCTTCCATTAAGCTAATGCGAATGCATCTCTTCTGTACTCTAGTTTTGGTATCAATCCCGTTTTGTAAGACCTTATTTCGTATTAGAATCCTACTGTATAGTAGTAGTTTGGTAAGAAAAAAGGACTTTCAGAATGGCAGTGGAAAGTTCCTTCTCAAAGGCCTTTTATTCTACCAAAATACCATTATACATTAATATTTTGGTACGAAATAAAGCCTTACAAAACGGGCTTCCTACCAAAATCATAATATAGCTACCCTCTTCACTCTACCCCGTAGTTTAACCCTAATGTTGAAACGTGCGAGGTAAAACAAACTTGATAGTGTACACCTGTGTATAGATGTAACTTTTGTCACCCCACAGTGTGGGTGTCAGGTGTGAATGGAGGTGTTAGCCTTCAGCTTCGTACAGTTCCTTTTTATACGTCAAGCGCACCACTCGCATACTAAACAAGATGAACAATGTTCGAAGCGCATGCGCATTCTTCCATACAACACCGTGTTCCCGAGCAATCCGGTACCCCTTAATTAGTAAGCACTTATCTCAAGTACCCAAAGAGCTACGTATTTTTAGATAAAATAAAACCTTTTTCCTATTCGTCCTAGTGAGTTAAGAATTACTTAATTTAGGAAGGAAGTGAGTGGGCTTTAAAAGTGGGACTTAAAAAACCCACTCACTTAATCTTAAATAATTACATATTTCAAATACTAGATTACATAAATAAATACACAATTTTTAGCATTGTCACTCTTTTACAAACAGCAACATGTCACATAGAGTAATTTATTTGATACTTAGGTATAAAAAAAACTAGAGAAAACATCAATGAGAATACAAAACCATAATATTTGCATAAAAATACATCAAACATATTACGAACAGTAACTAATTGAAACTTTGGGTTTGTTTCAAATAATAACATTTTATATTATGCTCAAATTAGGTTAACTCAGTGCAAAAATAAAAAGACACCATTACTAAATTATTTTCGTGAACCCCTAATAAATACTCTACGTATCCATATTTGAAAACCACTGTGTTATATTTTAAATGTTTATAGACTCCATTATGCTGTACCAATAAGTCAATCATTAAACTAAACACAGTGAGTAAATATATCTTCAACTATTTATTTGATGACAGGAAAATGATTAACGCAAATATTTGTACATCATTTCGCGCTTTTTAAAACAAAAATTGCAAATAATCAATATAAGGTATTAATTATATAATCCAACAATAGTCCCTATATTGTCTATGCTTAATAGAATTAGCTGAATTTTCAAAAGTAATTAATTTTAATAATCTGATTTTTTTTTTCAAATATCTCTCACAAAATAACTAGACAATACCTCGTTTCATGAATTGTTTTCACATCAAAATAATGGATTAAACTTTAATAAATTAAGCAAAAATTAAATGCATTTATTATGTGTGAAGGTTTTTTTTAGAAAATCTAATTAGTTTTCACAAAAATATTTGCAGTTGTATAGACTTTAATATTATGTCCATGCAATAGCTTCCCTCCTCAATAAGATTTAGTGTAAGTGAGCGATGTTATATATTTTCAATAAATACACTAGTTTGTTTTATCACCGCGTCTTACAACCGGATAATTACTCTAATGGGGTAGGGATGAGGAAGGAAGCATTTTAGAGGTAATCTACCCACACTCGTGTGGAAGGAGAGTGGGAAACCATTTAGGAAAATATCACCCGTAGTGGACCCCACTGGGATTCGAACCGCAATCCCCTCCTCATCAGCAAGTCAGTCTAACACGAGAATGACGCCTCAGACAGTCAGGCCACTGAAGCGGGTGCAAGTATATTCTGGGAGAGTTTATGGTAAGCTATATCATGGAAAACCAACACCGATGGGCACATGGACAAAGGATTTAGCCTCATCTTGCCTGGTTTGTTGTTAAATGGGAGTTTATGGGCTCAAATATCATCCGGGTGTAAAGAGGGGATTTTCCTAAATTGTTTTTCACCTTCCCTTCATCCAAATGCTGATAAGCTTACTCTAAATTCTGAAAATTGAAAAATGACACCTGGACACGGGAATCGAACCCGTGTCCAGGTGTCATTTTTCAATTTTCAGAATATGATATCTAGTGGAGTAATTCCCTACTAATAAGCATAAATAATAGCTCTGGCTATTAATTCTTAATTACTCTAAATTCTTCTCTCATTATTTTACCCGATTAGTGTAAATAAACGCGGATCACCTGGATGGGTAGTAAGAAGTAGATAAATGTTCAATGTTGAAAATACTCACTCTCATTGCATTTGTTGGACATTAAACCTCGACCTCTGGTGCTGGAGTCAAGTGTATTAGTATGAATCTACTAGCACTTCCAGTCACTAAGCTTGTTTATAGTTATTTTTTTTTAGGTTTGTGTGAACACGTGCTATGAATATTTAAACGTGTGCAAACGTGCTATATCAAGAATATCCCTTTTATATATAACTAAGTGTGAATGTAGGTTATGCCGAAACATATTTAACGGATCAAATTCAAACAGAAATATTTAACATTTGGTAAAGAGGTTCCCGGAATTTTTATACATATAATGTAGTCCATCATTCTGACTATGTTGGTCACCCCTGGAATTTTGAAAACACTAAATTGATAAAATGTGAAATATAATGTTAACCGGTTTCCTTTCATGATAATCTTCACCTTAGACTATGACCTATTTTCTACACGAGAGGGCAAAGCACTAAAATGAAACGCACATCAACCTTGGTAGAGAACAAAATGCCAGGAAAATGTCATTTCCCAAGCGGGAAAATATCAAGGCACCATTAAACGTCCAAACGCTGCTCTACTTTTTAATATTTAAGCGGATTTCATGGCTTAGGCTCATTTTTTATTTGTGAAAATAATATCCCGAATAATCTAAAACACAATTTTGGTTTGAATTTGAATATTTAATTTTATAATACTATTTCTCTTGAGTGTGATCTCTCTTGGCATACGGCAACATCTTCAAACACAACAAATCCCTGACTAAGCAGTAAGGTCAGTAGATCTTGCCACACTTAGAAGAGGGATAAATACTATATCAACCAAATTGTGTGTTTAATATTCTTGTGAGGTACGTATTTATTGATATTAGAAAAACATTTTCACTATCATTTGGTTGGCAAATTTATAATATAATATAAAATAAACATTTTATTCAAAAAATATCAAAACTACAAAGACGAAAATGAATAACTGATAATAATGGGAAAAGTTTGATTACAAAAGATTTTTGATTAGCTGTAAAGATGTTTAGTGTGCGTGAACGTTTTTTTTTACTAAGTTAAAGGTGGGGTTGTGTGTCGGTTAGATTTGATTTGCCTTCTTTACATTTTACTTAATTAAAACTAGACTTCATTATAAGAAAGTGTGTCGAGGATGGAAGTAGAAAATAAACAAATCACGTTATAACATATTTTTATTTTCAAAACAAAGTAAAAGAAAAACTAATATATATTTTCATTTTAACAATAAATCAATGATATTTTTCACAGGTGACAAAAATAATATTTAAAATATTGGGTTCAGATATTACTTCAACATGAGTATATTTGTATAAGGTTTCTAAAGGTTTTAGACCTTTAAGATAAGAATCATAATAATTAATAAATTTAGAATGAAAAATCATTAAACAATCAAGAAACTAACCAACGAATATATTAATATTATTTTTCAATGATACATAATTCATATGGTTCTATGTGGTCTTGGGGTAAAGTGATAGCCTCAGAACCCGATTTTCATGGGTTCAAACGCAGCCAAGTTTGACAAATCTTTACTGAATAATAGAAATCCGTATCACAACTTCTGTCAAAAGAAAAATAAAGTCGTCGGCTCCATGTCGATTGTGGCATGTAAGAAAAACCTGAACGTTATGTGAAAATACCTTTCACAGCCAAATTGGTGAGCCCTTTCACCCTATCTCATATAAATTCAGTGTGGAAGGCAACGGGGAACCAACACACTAACTGAATCCCTAGAACATGGGTTTTTCTACCAGATGGTGCGGGCAGCACTAACCAACAGAAGGGCTGAGTGCATGCCAATGTACGGATGGATATAAATCACATCAAACCAACCTTCAGGTTGTTGACTTAAGAATAAGATGGTTTTATTACTTTAAATACATTAAGAAACAAACTATTTAGTTCTTCACTTCCAACAAAAGAAAAACACATATTTAAAAAATATCTGTAGTGATTATGAATGAACTAAAACACCCTCGGCTCAAGCTTGTGAAACAATTGTTTTTACTAACTCACGGATTGGTCCCACTTTTAAAGCTAAATATAAAATCTCACTGTTGGTTACGTGGTTTAAGTAGACAGACTTACAATAGACTGGAGTGTCTGTTAGACGCAGATTGAGTTTTGAACTTCGACCGGAAACACTGGAGGTGGTTTCCTACATGTCACTCATTATTGCTGGATGTTTATACTATACCCACGCTGATTCAAGTGCATCTACTCTTAACTACTCTTCCGATTGCACTTTAGAATAAATTGATAATAACTTTGGTGTTATACTCCCTAATAAACTAGTGGTTCTATGAACAGTAGACCTCGCTCGCATTTTCTTATCATTAGTACATTCTTAAGAGAGTTCATAATAGCAGACCCAACTCAGCTCACAGCTCGAATCTGCATTTGTGTGTGTGTGCGCGAGTTATGGGAGTAAAAGGGAAAAGAAAAGAGATATGCTATGCTAGAAATGTGTGCAGTGCATTCGTATTTGAATGATTACTCGAAATTTTCCGCGGTGACGATGGGTTACAAAGCGATAAAGTTTCTTGTTATTAACAACAGTATATCCCTATTAAGACAGGATCAAGATTTGTGCACAGTGCTTAGCTGTGAAGCCATTCTAAAATGGTCAAAAACGACCTTTTCAATACAGTTTTTATCCAAATATAATTTAATATTTCAACAATTTTCAGTGTTAGGAACTCCTATTAACTCTTTATCTCCATTAATGTTTAATCGGAAATTATTCACGTGCAATAGTGTTCGTGTACATTTAAGATTTCTAGCCGACTGTATCAAAGAGTTTATTGGCATGTGATGCAAGCTCTTAAGGCTTCTCTTTGGACTTCAAGTTGAAATATCTCCTATAATTTATCCTTGGATTTGAAGTTGATATTTTCCTTTATGATCAAGTTTGACATAAAAAATATATACTATATTCAATAATACATTATAATCATAAAAAAAACTGTGGCTCACGTGGTTTAAGACGTCAGTCTCACAAAATATACCTACAAATACAAGCAAGGGACCAACAAAAGCTAAAAATATGATTGCAATATATATAAATTGTACGCATAAATTTACTATAATTTAACAACTAGTTTAATTTAAATTTAACATATACTAACTTATAATAATTTTAACATATTTTGGGCTTACAATTTACATTATTTTGATTGTCATTATACATTAACTGTTTTTTATACAATTTCTTACTAAGATACTTTTCACAATTTATTAATATGATATTTTTCAAATACTGTAGGCCTATATCTTGAATAGTTCTATACAAAAGTTTAATAATAATGGAACTAGTCGGTCACAACATAGTAGTGTTTCATTTACAATATTATAACTTCACACATTGCACTATATTTAGACTTTATTTCGTAAAACCAATTTAAAATTAATACTTAATAATTTGTATAATATTTCTTCGTATTATAGATGGTTTTAAATTTTCACTGATTTTTTGTTACAGTTCAATGCGTAGTAAACTGCTTGAAATAATTTCCTTTAGTAATAATATAGCATCATTCTTACTTGCTTTGTCAGTTTTTTAAATCCATTTCAAATTAATTTTCAATCAAAATAGTGAAAGTGAACCTCAGTTGCTTAAGATTTGCACCAGTAGAGAAGAACTTACTTTTAGTTTAAGAAAACTCTGGAGACCGTCGGAAGTATATACTACGTGACAAGTAGAAGTGTTTTGTTAATAGCCTATACTGTGATCTTTCAGGGGCGTTCTTTATTCCTAAGGCAGCGTTTCCATTGACTATCATATTCAATGACGTTTCTCAAAGTGTGCCCTATCAAGTGGTCCTCAGGGTCTCAGGAAGTTTCGTAACAATGAATTAAAAATAATATTGAAAATATTCAACATAAAAATTTGAAATGCAAAAGATTTAATATGAAATATCCAAACCGTGATCTATTTATTTTTCTCGATAAACACGAGTCAAATAGAAAAGGAAGAATATACCAACCTTAAGTCAACGAATTTGAACAATGATTAATAAAAAAATTACGAGTTTTATAATTTTAAAAATTATAAAACAAACTACTATCTACTTACTAATTAGATTTAATCATATGATATTTCTGTTCAACATTTTTATTTAATATATTAATTTTTGTCTTGTATATATTTATAGTCATAAAATAGAATTATCTAAAATTGCTATTTTTCCTGGGTATTGTTTGAACAGTCCATCATTCTCCCCTACACTCCCAGGGCTCCAGTTGTACCCTAATGCACATAACTCCCATTTGAGAAACAGAAACCATAAAAGCAGATTTGTTCAAAATAGTACATAATTATATACATAACGTTTAATGTTTATATCGTTTAGTTACCGTATTATCTTTATTACTATTGTTAGATAAAGTTTCATTAGCATGGGGCTACATCAAAATAGGATTTAAAAGACAATTCTCTGTTTCCTACCACTTCTTACTAAAGTGTCCGGGATGGACGAATTTTTAAACCTCAACCTCTCGGTCACGGGCAAGCCAGACATTCAGTCCAATTGTCCATCGATGCGGGTAAGCAACAACTTAAACTAAGTCAGTAAAATTAATTTAATAATTCCAAGCCGGAAAATTTGAATACACTAGGGGTATTATTAATTCATTATAAATCTAGTAGATTATTCTTAATTACCCTCTAGACTCAAACTACTGTCCCCAAGGCGTCTAGATGGCCTCAAATACAAGGCAGCAGGAAGTAAAAAAAAAAAAATCAATATTAGATTCTTATATCTAAAGATTGATTTTTAAAACCAGCATATTTCTACAGAATGAAAAGCTACGGAAATCAGCTTAGCGACACGGCGGGTAGTATCGATTCCTTCCCAACATTATTCCTTCATAAACGCGGTGGTTACACATTGTTCTAACACCACTTCATAATCCTCCCCTCAAACCCCTATACTCCAGCCTGTTTCCCCATCCCCATTTCTCGCCGGCACGTGGTTGGTCCAGACTTGAATCTAGGTCAATGCCGGATCACAATAATTACACAATATTTTCCTGGGAATATTCCGTCCTATTTCCTTCAACGCGTTTACTCTACGTGCTACGTGTCTGGGATGGATAGAGGGGTTGCTCACTCTAAGAGATTACGTTCACATTTTCACACTTAAACAATAATAGATAAATACACAGTAGCTAAATCCATAAACTGGATTTTCATTTCGTTATTTAGTAAATTTAGAGATATACATTGTTGGGCACGAGGTTTAAGGCACCAGTCTCGCAACATATTGGATTAATTCTGAAGTTGAGGTTAAGGTTCGAATCTCAGCCTGGTGCACCGGAAGATCTTTACCACTTATGACTTTGTACTTTAAAAAAAGTTTTTATTTGCACCACGGCTTACTGACATTACGGGCTAGTCACATTTAAATGTTCTAACGGTTAGGGATTAGGAAAGTATAAATTAAAAGAAATGTATCCACATTTACGTGAAGGATGATTGTGAAATTGTTTAGAGGGAAAAACAGTACACCTGGGCAAAATTCAAAGTCCAAGCTTCCTGTAACTAGCCAATCAAACCAATGAACTTGACGTTCCCGTGCCCACCGATGCGGGTATATTTATAGTTTTTGAAGAAGATTTTGGAGCCAATTTTATAAATAAGGTTTTTTATCAGGACACAAATCACAAACTAACTTGACCTAGTGGAGCCCACCTAATACTATACACTAAGCCCTAGAGCCAAAAAATGTGATAAAAGGAAGAACAAATGTGTATATATATATATATACATTCTAAGCTACGTTAAACCTTAGCTTTAAACTGTGTTCTTGAGACATATAGTCAATTTTATTATCCTCTCAGGAATAATCAAATGTGTGTGTTTGTGTGTATGTGTATGTACAGCTAAAACTCAAATATTTTTCAAACTTACAGTATATCTATTGACAAGAAATTATTATCAAAGTTATATGTCTGGCTTCCACATGAAAATTTAAACTAGCTTAGGCCAAATGGTCTAAGGCGTCACTCTTGTGTAAAACTAGACTGCTGATGACGGGGAAAACAGGGTTCGAATCTCAGTTGGGTCTACTAAGGGCGGTTTTTCCTAAATGTTTTCCCACTCCCTTTCCACGCGAATGCGGGTGGACTACCTCTAAAATGCTTCCATCTTCATTCCCATCCCATTAGAGTAATTATCATGTATGCGTATAACTTGAACAAGAATTAAGACGTGGTGATTAAAAAATAATTTAGTGTGAAAGTGCCCTATCGTTTTATATCTGCCTGGTCTTGTTAGGTGTATCTGGGTGAGTGGCGTCTCTCATCTTTTTCATTTCCTTTCTACACATCCCCTTCACTTTAAGGGCTGTTCACGCTTCACTCTTATTTATAGAAGTCCTCCACCAGATCATCAGATATAGCTTACTACGCCAGTATCTTTAGCTTAGCGAGGATAAAAATAACCTCACTTTTCTCCTATAAACTCGGCTAGAAAGCTGCTACATTAAAAAAATGATACCCTACGAGGGTAGCCCGATCTTTTGAAGCTAGAAATATATCGCCAATTATTTATAGTTGTATTAATGATGGTCACTTATTTTGTAAAACCAATCTTAAACAACCGATTATAAGTAAAATATGTTGCTGACAATGCAAATTTGAAAGTTTATTTCTTCTTATTTTACAATTTTTCTTTATACATATATGAACATATACCCCACATATTTAAATATTAGATGCAAGATTTACCTTAGAAGACAATATCCAAAAATATTTAGATAGGAAGGGACATTTTTGATAGTTATAAAACTTACTACAATAATTTTCATTTGCTTTTACGTAAAATAATGTGATCTGCAGCTTTAACTTTAGATAGATAGTATGTATCCCTATGAAACAATACCAATAATACAGTAAAATGTTATCAATGTTGACAGGAGTTTTTTAAATGTTTTATTTTAGAAACATTTCTTACCACCAAATCTTACTATAGATTTGACTTCATGATATGTAGATTTTGATGCTTCTGTAAATGTATGTGGTCTCTAGAATATATTTTTCCCTCGCGCACATCACTACAGTCCACTTTTCATAGTAATGGCCTTTTAGAAAATAAAAGCATATTTTATTGCGAACAAAATTGATAAAATTTTACTTTATTATTAGTATTATTTTATAGATATTGAAAATAGTAGTGGAATGTTTGGGTTACATCAATCTGTAGCCCAGTTTGTGGAAATATTTGCTAGTACATATGTACCATAGCCCAGGGGTCGCCCGAGTGTACTGATCGTACATCCTTTTCATGGAGGTTCTTTCCATGTCCCGATGAGGTGAGAGGAATATGGTAGTGAATATGACGGAGCAAGATATTTCAATAGCCATGGGTTCTGACCACTATAACACGAGGCCGGTTAGTTATTGATCATATCTATCAAACATGAAAGCTTTTCCGAATGACTTATAAAAATGGAACACACAAAAATATTTACGGAACAATCCAGAACAAACGAAACAAAGATGGCAATAATAAAAACAATATTTTTTAAAAGTGGGGGGAGGGGGGCTACTATTAAGTTGGTCCCTCACGAATAAACAAACTGTTAAAAGTTCAATTCACGTGTGTGGTAGAACAAATGCTGGACAGACGAAACTTTTTGCAGAATAATCCGGCAAAAACGAGGAACACTAGAACAACCATAAAAAATGTCAATTTTTAAAAGTGTAGGGTGGGATGTACTGTGAAGTTACCCACCCCAATGTAAACATATAATTTGTGGGCATATCAAAATGGAACATACGATAATGTTTGTGGGAAAATCCAGTACAAACGAAGAACCAATGATTGCCTTCATAAAAACATGATTTTTTAAAAGTGGGGGAAGAGGGTCAACTTCATGGACGTAGCTCCAAGGACATGCAATCTAGGAGTATCTTTTTATTCATCACCCCCTCCCTCTATTTCATAGATGTAGATTATAGAATTCTAGTTGAAGTGCCCGGCCGTTGTCCGGGAGAAATGGTTTTATTGTAATGCTTCTACGTGGAAGGTAACTTTAAAGTTTATCATTACTGAAATGTGAGTTTCCCCTTTCACAGTGATGAATTAACAGCTGGGGACTGGATTTTGTATCTGTTCTAGATTTAAGTTTGTTTATTAAGTCGTGTGCTGATATTTTCAGTCTGGTCAGAAAGTGCACGTTAAACACTCTAAATAAATGGAAATAATGAAATGAACTTTAAAGTTAGTGCCTCTTTAAGGCCTGCGTTGCCCGTGGCCCTTTTGCTTCCAACCCTGTTGTGAAATTAATTATAAAAAAATATTATACAGGATAACCAATGTCAGTATGGGATAGTACATTTTTGTTTGCTTTAAGGACAGGGCAACAGTGATAAAGCGTGTACAGTGATGTGTTCCACATGACCACCATTAGTGACAACAAAAACATATGTAGGCCTACATGCATTATCACTGTTGCCCTATTCTTAAAATAAACAAAAAATTACATACCATACAATAACAATCGGCTACCTTTTTTCTAGTCCATTTTGTAGAAATACTATGGGATAAGAGAACATCGCATTTAAACAAAGAGCTTACGTGAAATAATATACACTGTTACAAAAACATATTATTTGTTCTGTGCAGTTTCATTTACTCATTTCCCAAATCTCCATCTAAAAATTATATCTGCCTAAAGCTAAGAAGATATTGATTTCATAAAATATTCTTTCAGATACAAATTGTTTACTTTTAAGAGTATTTCAGTTACACAATGATGATTTGTTTGATACCTCAAAAGAATGGTGGAAATATGATAAAAATTGGAAATTTCCACTCATGTAAAGTACCTATACCCTGAAAGTCGGGAGAAAGTAAAAAGCCTCTTTAAACCTTGTTTAACTTTTCTAAGCCCTCTTTCCCAATAAGCGGAAAGGCTGCAAAGTTCTTAAGGTGGGTGATGAGGTTCATTTGTATTGGACACGATATATATATGGGTTGTTAGACGGTTTTTGTATTCAGATTCAATCACAACATTCGCAAAGACTTGCTTTATTAGGCAAAGTATCCCTTATCTTCGCATTGGACCGACGACATCCTGTGAGATTGCCGCTATTTGCGAGACCGAGAGGGGTGGGGATTCAATTTAAATCCTCCAGACTTATCAGATCCTAGAAACATACCCTCGCGCAGTGGAGCGACTACAAGGAATCCTAATGAGACGGTGATTCGCTTCATTCATATCAAGTAGGTTATTTCAGTTAATTGGTCGTCCATCAATTACTGCTTTAGGGTTTATATAGAGCAAGAAAATTGAGTTGAAATGTCAAGAATGAAATTCACGAGGAAAGGTTTAGGCCTATATTTTTTGCGATCTTGAATAAAATATCGAGGACATGAGAGAGGGGAAAAAAATGAATATCCATACAGTAAAATATACAGTATATGGAGTAGGAGGAGAGTAAACATTAATTATAGTCCTTAAATTAGAGCTACAACATTATGAACATTGCCTGAATTAGAGTGACAGCATTATGTAGTCTTCGTAAATCCTGAAAGGTAGCTAGAATCCATTTGCCATAGGAGTGGTGGTAACCTAAAGCAAGCAGAAGATATAAAAATGGTTAAAAGAAAAACGTAATTAAAAACAATTTGTTGGTTGTGAAAGTTTTAACTGCCAAAAGTGACAGCAGCTCAACATATGGTTTTGCAGATCATGTGGTTTGACGAATGGATACATGAAAGAATATCTGGTAGCTTTTACTCTGTCACTTACCTACACTTCTACAGTAGATGAAGTATAGTTTACTGTGTTTGGTTTCACTAAGGGGGAACCATAAAATATATCCATAGTGCAATTAGTCTAGGTAAGCCTTTCAGGGTAAACGGAGCGTACTGTACATTGATTAAATTAAAGTAACAAAATAATAATGTACAGCCTCTAGATTGGAGTGATAACATTTCGTACAGTGTCTGGATCATATCGACAACACCATTTATAGTTCATAGAGTAGATTACCAACATAGTGGATAGTTCCTAGATTATATGGACGACATAATGTAGGCTACAGGACCAAGATTAAAATGGCATTATTATGTACAGTAATAAATTAATATGTATCACAAACTGATAAGTGATGGATGTCCATGGGATCAGTCCTGATGCTGTAATATATTTAAATTAATCGAAAACTAAAAATCTGGCTTAGGTTTCAATCGCCATGTCCAGGTAGTCATTTTACATGTAATTAAATGTTTATGTACATTACCTTAATTAGAGCGATAAAATAGTTTCCAATATCTTTAGCAAGGTGGCATAGTAATGTACAGTACATTAAAGTGATGTTATAACGTACAGTACATGGCGAAGAGTGAAACCCAAATATAAAATTCCTGGATTAGAAATACAGGATTAACAATTCCTATGATCACAATAACTGACGAATTCTTATAAAATCTTGGGTGAGCTGGCGGTCTAGGGGTAAGGTGTCAGACTTTACTGCTGGGGGTCTGGGGTTTAATCCTCGGTCCCAGCACAGATTTATCTGATTGCTAAACCTTTCCTTCACCTCTGACAAGATGTGTATTAATCACAACTTGTGAATGTGAGGAATGCCAGGCCTACACCGTGGTTCGGATCNATTAATCACAACTTGTGAATGTGAGGAATGCCAGGCCTCCACCGTGGTTCGGATCCCACGTTAAACTGTAGGTCCTCCATTTCATCTCACAATCACCCTACCATTGCACATTAGCGCAAGTGCGTATAACCCGAATGGTTAGTAAGACGCGGTGATAATAATAATAATAATAATAATAATAATAATAATAATAATAATAACAATCTTATAAAATCTTATCATTTCTGACTACTTTTAAAGAACGGAAGTGTACATGAAGTTGAAATCTTCTGAAGTCGACACGTGTCTAAAATACTTCGTCCATTGCCACCCATTCTTACAAATTTGGGTCAGTAGTGTAGACACCCCCCTGTAAGAAATCCTGTTAGCTTGGTAAATGACCTGAAGTCGGCCCCGCTGCTGTAAGAAGATTACACCAGATTTATAGCTTCAGCCTTGCTTCTAGGTTGAGCAGAAAAATAAAAAGATTGGGGACTTTTATTTTCAACGGTCAATCAATTTTAGTCAATGGAAAAATGGCATACGTTACGTGAAATGTGATAGCAGACCTAGTAACCTTCATAAATATGAATTATAAGCAAATAATTCAACATTTAAATAATTTCATTAAAAAAATTCAAAATGTTGATTTATTCATTAGGTTTAATATTTTTAATCAACCAAACTCATAAATTAATATTAAAACGTAGCTACTATTGTTGGAGAGGGGAATGAAAAAATTATTAAACACAAAAGTTATTCAATTAAGTTTGTAATACATCAACTTTGTAAAAAAAAAAAGTAATGTATAAATGCCATAAGGGTATGACAGATATTTTTGTGTACATATTTACATTGATGAATTAGGAATGAGGAAGGTAAAATTCAGAGAAAGTATACTATATCTATAGTTATGTGAAAGGATCGTGTAAAACCTTTTAGAAAAAATCACCCTAAGTACACCCAGTGAAGATTCGAACCCTGACTTTCCCGTCACTGACATAACAGACCGGGTGAGATCTACGCCTTTTACCGCGCTCCCAACGATACGGATGACAATTAATTAAGACAGATTAATATGTACTATACATTACGTCAAAAATTATACTTAATATAGTTACTGAACCAAGTTATAATATCTACCTCAAACAGGAAATTTAACATGTATCACTTTTGCAAACATAATCCTATTTCCAGGAATGGATAAAAGATGGTACCAAAGATTTTGTAAAAAAAAAAGTATATATATGAAATGGAGGATTGGAGGCGTTTTCCAAAATATGGTTTAGTAACAAATGAGATTTAGCTTGACCCAAATCCCCCCTAGTATTCCAAACTTTGAAGCAATCTATCAAAATATCGGTAAGAGAGTGTTTCTTGTTGGACAAACTGACTCCTCGGTGTATTAGAGGCAATGGTGTGAAATTCGGCCATACCAACTGGAAGTATTGACGGAAGTGAAAGCAATTCTTCGACCGTCCCTCGGAAATTTGACCAGTTGACCCGTTCTCTCAAAGGACTAGTACTGTGTATATATCGCGTGACATCTTATTCCCCAAAGCTCCCCCCCCTTCTCTTCGCCATTTCACAACAAAGTTGATTCAAACCGTACCTGTGGTTACACAGAAAAAAGGTTTCGTCTGGATCGCCAATGACGAGAGGTTTAGGTTCGAACCCCGACGTGGTGTAGTGAGAGTTTTTTTTCCCCTAGAGGGTTTTTCACATTTTACCCATGCGAATTCTGAAACTTTTCCGATACATTCTACCTTCTCATCCCTTCCCCATTTTGTAAATATGTCATTAGCCCTTACAATTGATGAGACGCTGTGCACACATAAAAAAAGATGATTCACTCTGACAGTAATCAAAACTAACTTGTATTAATTACTTTAATTAAATTTCCAGAAACAATCATAAATTTGAAAATAGTTCTAATTAATTTTATGTGTCATCTGTATCGTGCAGGTTCTTCTTCCAAAATGTTTTGTTAAGTGTTAGTTGAATAAAGCGTTAACGTCTAGTTAAGGCGTTAAAATCCTCCAAGGCTGACAAGTTACTATAAACATTTCCGTAGCAATTCGCTTGGCAAATGTTTTAAACACTTTAACAGGAGGCATAAAATGACTTCATTTGTCAAAGTGACTAAACGTTTACTAGATGGCTGAGCATGAAACTATTGTTTAAGTACTGTGCCAATAGGTGGAAAAGACTAAAGATACCGGTGACTTTAACAGTCCAAATGTAAAAAAAATCAAAATAAATTATCTTTAAATATTAAATATCTACAAATGTAATTTGATTACGAAACCATACTAAACTATACCCTTTCTTTAGAATGAATAATTAATGTGTTTTGAAATTCTATAATAAAAATAGTTTAAGAATTGTATGACTTATTGAAGTGCAGTTGGAAATACTCAAGAAGAGCGGAATCAACTGGTGTAACAGAAGGCTTATTACAAACTTGTGTCTGGGACAGCAAGTGAAGGTGAGGCTGAATTATGGAGAGACCAACAGCGTGGATATAGTAAGAGGAGTGAGGCAGAGATGCTGTTTGTCACCCAGTCTGTTCAACTTGTATGGACATTGGCTGGTCAATGAACCCCTGAAGGGACGTAACAATTTTAGGAAGGAGGACGCGTCATCAACACAATAAATTATGCAGATGATTCAGCACTGCTGGCTAAAAGTAAAGAAGAGTTGCAGAAAATGATGGCACAGCTGGTGGAGACCGGAAGAAGATATGACAAGGAGTTTAACATTGAGAAATCAAAAGTGATGGGGATCTAAAAAAAAATTAAGATCCTCTGAAAATCAAAATTGGAAACCAGGAATTGAAAAGCATAGTGGAGTTCAAATACCTGGGAAGTCTGCTGACAAAGGATGCCTATTGCACCAAGAAAATTAGGTTGAATTCCGCCACAGCCAAGGAAACTTTCAACAAGAAGCGGTTACTGCTGACCAGCAAGTTGAGTTTGGAACTGAGGAAAAATCTGATGAAACGTTACATTTAAGAATATTGAACATAAATATTCGAAGAGCTTTTAAATGTGGTGCTGGATAAGATTCGAAAAGATCAGATGGACAAACAGGGTGACAAATGAAGAGGTCCTAGAAGAGTGGGTGAGAAGGGAACAATTTTGGGTGTGATTCTTCGGTACAAAGCAAACTAAATAGGACACATCCTTAGGAGAAACTGTCTTCTGCACGATATTATAGGTTGAGGGAAATAGAAGTTTAGGAAAAAAGAGGATTAAAATATTGGATGGCTTGAAGGAAAGAAGAAAATCCTGGGGGCTGAAGGAGAAGGCAGATGACAGGAATCATTGGCGGTCAAAATTTTAATAAAAGGAATTGACCTATATTAAGGTAGAACACCTAATAATAAATAATGGCTTATAACTTAAGACTACTAACTTCAAAATATGACCCAATTTCTTAGAACAAATAAGGAGTAACATTAGATATATATTTTATAAACAAATCTTTGTTTTATTTGTCAACATATTATTTACATCGTTAAAAATTCACGTATGTGTGTTTTACAGCAGGTTAATGGACGAAGTTTTATTTATCCATGCAAACATGAATTTTAATACTATTATTTCTACTAGAATTCCTTTTTAAGTAGGTAATTTCTAGTGGTGTCATGATTCAGCTATTGAAAACGTGTTTCAACAACTAAAGAAAGCACTTGGAAATATTTATGAGTGTGAGTCATCTTTATTTGGTACTTTTTATATTACAGTACGTTCCAACAAAATATTAACGTTGTAAAAATAGTAGGACCTACCTTTACGGAGTGTTAAAATATATATGGAGGTGAAAACAAAGAACACATTTATTTTTATTTAATCTAATAAATACAATCTCGTAAGTTTTAAATGTGCCATTTAAAAAATGGTTAAAGTGACTATATTAAGTCGATTAGACAATGGTTAAGAAAAGCGATATAGCCCCACTATATTTAAAAAGTATGTTCATTAATCTTGTTACATTATCACAGGCGTGTCAATCAAGTCTGAATATAAGAGATAGTTAATAATTGAAAATACAGAATGCACCATATTTAAAATAATTCAATAATATCATTATCTAAATTAGTACCTTATTACTAAAGAAAATAAATAGGCCCCTAGGTAAAACAATTTGACTTATCCTATACCTATAATTTTTACGAGAAATAGGCCCCTAAGTACAACGACATGACATACTATACCTATAATTTTTACGAGAAATAGGCCCCTAGGTTAAACGATATGACTTATCCTATACCTATAATTTTTATGAGAAATCGGCCCCTAGGTTAAACGATATGACTTATTCTATACCTATATTTTTACGAGAAATAGGCCCCTAGGTAAAACAATATGAATTATCCTATGCCTATATTTTTACGAGAAATTTGAAACCTTCTATGCGCAGCAATAACCTCAATGCTGGACTTTGAAATCTTGTGCTGAAGTCATTCTGTTATAATTGTTGACAAATGTGTAGCCCGTAAGCCAAGTTTTCGGGTGTTTGGTTCCTATTAATGTTAGAAAACAACTGTTCACACACGTATGAGCTTCCAACTTTTTTGGGGAATTGACCCCTGTCGAAGAAAAAGTACAAATTTGGCACACCAACCTTACAAGCCATATTTCCCCGAATTATGCCAAATTCCCAAACATTACATTCCCAAATTGAGTATTTCTACGGCGTTAGTAAAAAAAAAGTAGGGTCGTATTACTAATTGACCTTTATCCGAGATGTGATAACGTCCACGCTAAAGGAAACAGAGCAAACTACGTGATTATTTTGTCCAAAACAATAAATGTAAACAGTTGCTAATTTTAGAAATAACAAAGTCTTACTACAAATGCATAATGGACCAACGCATATAAGTATGTTAGAGTAAAATAGAATAATTCCATTATTAATATTAACTTTTATTAGCCATTAAATAACTCGTACAACCATTGTTTCTCAAAGTGAAAGTGAAGAACTTGACTATTTCTGCCACGTATATAGCTTTCAAGTATTAATGTCTTAAAACCCACCTTGTTTGAACTTGGACCAAAAGATGTTTGTTGGGGAAATAAATTACAGTCCATCTTTCTACTTCACTACTTATATGTGTGTGTGTCTGTAATAATAATACGTTGATTGGCAACTAATGTTCCCATTAATATTGTCACTAAACGACGAGGAGGTTACTATTGGTTGGTTTTGGAGAGGTATCTGAAGTGCTAATTAACTGCTACGTACTCTTTACGATGATTTAATGTTAATTTTTAAATATACTAAACTTGTTTGGGTTTAGAAAACATATCAAATAGGACAACGCCTCTTTGGATCTAGATAAACTTTCCACGGTTGGTTGCCCTTTGTTGTTGGCATTTTGATTTATAATATCAAATAAAATAATTAAATGTCGTTGTATAGGCCTATAGATAATAGGCAGGCATCATATCATATTTCCCTTAACAGACGCCATGGCCAAAGACTTAAGAGTTAAATTTTCATAAGAAGAACCTTATCTGACAGCTAGAAAATTTACTGGAACTACTTTCATACGTCAAGTCACGTGACTTTTGATAGATATTATCTATAGGCCTATCTATAAAATAGCACTAATAAAATAGTAAAATATTATCAATGTTTACCGCAAAGAAAGTCTGTATTTTCTAAAAGGCTCTTTCGATGAAAAGTGGAGTGTGTACGGTTACGTCCTCACGTGGCGGAAGGCTACGGCTCCGCACAGGTGCAGTGGCTCAAATGACGTCACAGCCACAGATAAATTTTGTTTCCATACGTCGAATATGCAGTGTTCAATAGTGCGTGGAGTGTGAGTAAAGTGTATCATAAGGATGCATTATTTCAATTGTTATAAGTTAAAAAAATACAAAAATAAGACAAATTAGTTAGCAATTTTTTCATTCGAACAAAATTTAGCTGTAGATAGTAAAACCAAAATTGGATTGGATTGTTTAAGAATTTTTGGGAAAGATTATTTAACACATACACTCGGAATAGAATTACTTGAAATATATTGTTTGAACAATTGAAGATTTTTCCTCACAAATAAGATCATAAGATCTATTATTTCAATGAACCCCTTGAAAACCGAATAAGGCATTAGGACCATCAGAACTGTCAGTAGTATTGCCTATCCAAAATATCTCACGGCGTTATGTGGTAACGTACAATAATACCGAGACCACGTGTTTGATCGCCCGGTATAGCTATTCAAAGCTTGCATTAATAATATATTATAATATTTAGCACGGCGTCTTACTACCCGTTCGGGTTATACGCTTAAGTACTAATTACGCTAATGGATTAGGAATTGGGAAGGTTGAATTTAGAGGAAGTGAACCCGCATTTGCGTGGAGGGAGAGTGGAAAACCATTTAGGAAAAACCACCCCCAGTTCACCCAACCGAGATTCGAACCTCGATCTCCCCGTCCTCGGCGGTCAAGCTCAACACGACTAGCGGTGTTAGCCAACTACGCCACCGAGGCGGGTTTGCATTAATCAAAGTACAAACAACGAGTAAAGTGAACTTTAAAGAAAATAAGCAGGATTCAGCTTGAGTAAGTTTATTAAAAGTCATCATAAAGATCGCCCATATTGGGATTGAACACCTGATTTCTAGGTCAAAGTTAGGGAAAAAAAGCCTCTACAGCAGCGACATTCAACCATTTTCAACGCACGGCACACTGGACAAGGCGCTAAAATGGCTAAGGCACATCATAAGTTGTTTTTGAAGGAAATATTTTATCAACGAGTGTTGAGGTTGTGTTTAAAAGATCAATAGCTAAAATTTTAATAGCTGTTATTAAAAAAATGTTGATCATAAATTTTAAAAGATTTATTCTATGCCACATTTTTTTTTTCTCGTTTCTTTGTTATCTTCCCCCAAACTCCCACTACGGCACACTGATTTAAAAAATACATTCTTCCGGAAGCTTTACTAGTTTTGAATGCCAAGCCTAACATTTTTCACTTTAAAAAATCAATATATTGATACAGACGTATATTTTGTAGTATGCTGGAAGTGCACAGGTGGGTTCGGGCAGAAATCACCGCTTACATATAACAATAAATTCAAGGTCAAAATAAAGCTGGAGGATGAAGGTTTTGTACCCTGCAGTGTCACTGATCTGGTAATTTAGTAGTGAGTAGTTCAAAGATAATTGTTGGTGGCAGAATTAATGCTGTTTTACAAATATGGAAATTATTGCTCGTGGCAGATCCGCAAGTGAGTGATCGTGTTGAAATGGAGGCTTCCTCGGCGTCTCAAGTAAACAAGGGAAAGAGAAGATGCTACGATATGAATTTTAAATCAAAAGTAACACGTGAGATGCAACAAACAACGTACAGGCTGCTAGAATGTTTGGTGTTTCCGAGTCTAACAAAATATGACTTTGACGTAAAAACGAAGAAAGGCTTAGGAGTGTCAGCGCAGTCAGAAAAGTATTCAGGTCTAAAACTAGGAAATATAAACACGTTGATAGACTTGTGTGGGGAATACACCTACGACATGCGAAACTAAGGAATTCTGATAAGCCATGAAGTTATTCCAATTAAGGCACTGGAGGTGGCACGAGAGTTAAATTAAACAATAAAAAGGGTAGTTTTATCACTTAACTCTTATATTAAAAGAAAATCAATGTCAAAGTAGTCAAGTTCTCGCCTAAATTATTGCTATAGTGTTGGATCGTATTATATTTGAAACTATTTATTTTTCTTGTAGAAAACTTCGAAACTTTAAGGTCATTATGTGAGGTCGTACTATATTAAAGCCAATATGGGTATACTACATTTAAGTTTAATTAAAGACTCTATTGCATAGTATAATTTGTTTTATACAAGGTTTAAATTAGAAAAAAATATATTCTATTTTATTTACTTAAATGTATTAGCATTCAAGAATCTTCCTTCATGTTTTCCCTTAATTTATTTTAGAAATAGCAAAAGTTATTTGTTTAAAAAAAAACCGTAGAAACGTATCCTTTATATTAAAAATAATTCAAATCGCAAACTGAAACACATTCAAATAGAAATTCAAATTATAGCTCCACGATTTCTATTTCTTGTTTTTCTCGATTGACAAAACTCATAACTCAGACACAAAAAGAAAGAAAGTAGGTACCAATCGTTAAATACGAACCCAATATCCCTTAATACTACGTATGGCGCGTCCTCTTTTTATTACCAACGTGATAAAAGCGAATAGAAGAGGAATTAATCAAACAACTTTGACCTTTGTAGCAGAAAACTGGGTGGCCTATCGGACACAAGTTCACAGACCTCCCTTTCACGCATTCTTCCAACTCTGTGACACTGGTAGACATTTCATGCCGGGCAGATAAAGGCAGCGTGACTCAATGGAAGAGTGGTCTAATACGGCCAAGAGTTTTATAGACAGGGATGAAATATGCTTGATTTTTAAAATGGATTTAGCGAATATAAATTTAGCGTATGCGTGGTTTATATTTTACAGAAGTGACTAAAGAGTTTTTGTTAGCAAAATAGTCTTTACACAACCTAAAATACCTATGAATGCCTTCATATCCTTATTCTATCATCACATAGCCCATTTCCATGTCAGTCGGTAGGTCTGTTCCATCTAACGAACAATATAGGTATTACTCAACTTTTACTATATTTAGACTTTGTATACATTTTTTTAACGGGAAGGTATGTATTTTTTTACTTATCAAAAGGAGATAATTTGTCGAGAGTTTATTTATTTCAGTTAAGAAGTTTGTGTGTTTGCCTAGTTACAAATAAAACCAATCACTTTAAAATTATATAAATACCATTATTGTTTAGCAAATGTTGAAACTTGTTAGTGAAAGTTATTTCCAATCTAATCATATAAATTTAACACATTAGTTCCCGCATCACGTAAACCAATCTACACTTATAACACTTTGCTTCTCAGCATAAGCAATATAAATCACCCTCGCCAATCTAAAGAAAGCTACCTGTCAATTGGGCCCATTATTCTTCTAGAACCTTCTTGAATAAGTAACAGCCAGAGCTAAGCCTAAGGTAGGCATTGTATTGAAGGGAAGTTTACAAAGTTTACATACACATACACGCTTCATTTTGAAATGTTGTGGTTGAATTGATTATTAGTCTACGTTTACTACGGTCTTTGAAACCTTTTCTTAGTATTTACAATTACGATGATTCAAACACTATATATATATATATATATATATATATATATATAGAGAGAGAGAGAGAGTTAGCACCACGTCTTACAACCCATTCGGGTTAGACGCTTAAGTACTAATTACCCTAATGGGTTAGGAATTGGGAAGGTTGAATATAGAAGAGGTGAACCCGCATTTGTGGGGAGAGAGTGGAAAACCACTTAGGAAAAACCATCCCCAGTTCACCCGAGCGAGATTTGAACCTCGATCTCCTCGTCCTCGTCAGTCTGGCTCAACAAGAATCTAGCGCGTTAGCCAACTACGCCACTGAGGCGGGTGATTCAAACACGTTGTTTTTTATTTTATTATAATAATTAAACATACTCTTAACCAATCATAACTAAATAAACATATTTGCCAATATTATCGAAACATTAGGTGCATGTTGGTTTTAGTTTGAATGTCTGAATTTTTTTAATCTTATTAAATTATTAACTTAAACTATAGTCAACTATACAAGATATAAAATATACAGTAGGTTGAGTTGATTTTTCTTAACTATTAAATTAAACGCCATGGCTTTTAACGGATTATTTTAAGGTCTAAATTAAATGCATCCACATTAGCGTTAAGAGAGGATGTGACAATCACATATTAAAAACATCTCTCTGTGTTCAAAGCTGAGATTGGAACGTCGATCTTCCCGTCACACGCAATCCAGATTTGCGAGACTGACGTCTTAGCCCGTGTTAACATCGATGCGATTAATCTGCGTTGTTTAAATTGCTTGCATGGTTACTTTAAGCGTGAAAAGGTTCCCGGAGAGCACTCAAGTGTATTGAAATTATATACTATATCAACGACAGCAGTGGTTGACTTCCTCGGCTAAAACTCCAACGCGTCACCTCAAAGCAATCCTCGTTTCGATACATTTTAGAGCTCGGTGCTTTTTCAGCCGTGAATTGTTTCATTGTCAGTCAGAACATATACTCAAGCCAACTCGTTTGGAATCTACAGTAAACTTTAGTTCAATTTAATAAATAAATATTATATTTCAAAGGTTTAAGACAAAGATTACTAGAAATAACTTATTATTATTATTATTATTATTATTACTACTACTAACAAGCACTTGCTGGAAGACTGAGCCAGTGTGTCTAATCCTGGATTAGAGAGCGTGAAGACCAAGATGTTGATCTCGTCGTGTCTGGTTTGTCATTGATGGAGAGATCAGATTTAAGTGATTTTTCTTAAAATAAAATCTTAAACTCTTCCCGCAAATTCGGATACGTTTATTCTAAATTCTACCATTTTCACCTCATTAGTATAAGAATTCGAAACGCGTATCTTGAGAGATAAATGGTACTGATGTAACGCATATTAGGTAATTAGTCCCTGACTTTTAGTCATCTCCGAATCACCCATCCCTCACCTGATTTCGTTCTTTGAGTAAACTGGTACTAACCCTCAACCGGGACTTGAACCAACACTGTATACTGCAGTTAACCTCCATACTATTATAACGTCAAATCATAAATAAACAGGGGTACAATATTTGGTGGTCAAATGGTTTAAGGTATCACTCTCGCTATTGCCTGAACTGCATTTGACGGAGATATCAGTGTTCGAATCCCGGTCGGGTGTACTGAAGGTGTTTTTATGCTAAATTGTTTTCCTCTATTCTTGCAAGAAAATGATGGTATACTTCCTCAAGATTCAACCTTCCTCACACCTAAAAAAAATAGCGTATTTATTATATACGCGTATAGCTTAAACGAGTAGTAATACGCGGTGACGAAAAACCAAACCCCGTTCAAATTATCTTATACGTCCGCGGCGTAATTCAGCTCATGGCCGATTAACAGGGAGATTAGTTAAAAAATTATGATCGAACCAGAAAACGTTTAAAAGTGCGGGTTTATACATTCCCCCCTTGACAACATTGAAATAGGAATCAGCTTGATCGATTTTTCACTTTAATATAATTATTTTTTAGTTTTGTTTTAAAATAGTGTAATACGGTTTCGACTGTTTCACTGTTTCCTAAAGGGACCGTCCTTTAAATTACGTAAGATTTTTTTTTTTTAAGGGGATCAGTATTTACTTAAATTTTATTACGAGAGAGAGGGGGGGGGAGGGTCAGAATCCATCTTACGTAAGGTTTCTCATCAATGTTTATGGTGATACAAACTTTTTTGTCAGAAAATAAATATATTAGTTATAAAATTTCACTTATATTTAATTTACTTACTGTAATTAAAGTATTATAAAATTTCATCACCCGCTTTATGACCGATCCTTATGTCTAAAAATAGCTGAACGATTAAAATAATCTAATTTACCAAATCGTAAAAAACTACGTACGATAGATGGGGCGGAGGGTGATGGGAAATCTTATGATCCTTTAGGGGGGGGGGGGAAGGGGGGGGGGGGGGTTAGAAAATTATGAAAAAAGCCTTATGTAACTTAAGGACGGTCCCAAAGTATAATACAGAAANGGGAATTTTTTGATTCTTTGGGGGGGGGGGGGAAAGAGGGAGGGAGGGGTTAGAAAATTATGAAAAAAGCCTTATGTAACTTAAGGACGGTCCCAAAGTATAATACAGAAAACCGCAACAAGATGCGACGCCTAGTTCTAGCTGTGTTATCCACTTAACTTAGGTGTTATCCGTGGTATGGGAAGGGCTACTAATGTCCAGATTTGCTAACAGAGGGTTCGGGCAGGTAGGCAAGAAGTCCAGGAGCAACACCTTGACAAACAAAATAAAATATCGACTAATCGATTGCCACGACCGCAAAAAAATAAAGGTTGAGGGCAGTGAACCTGGCCATGAAGTAAGAATATCGATTGTTTGCACCATCGTAATGAATGCCATGACGCAGTTTGTGGGTCATATCACTGGGCTATCTCGTAGTGTTGCCACCTTAACCTTATACCTTCAGAAAATTACCAAAAAAAAGTACGCTATCTCTAAAATTGTATTTAAAAATTCAATACTAAGGCAAAGCTTTATTCAGTTTAAGAAATTAAGTGTTCTGTGATTTTGGATTATTATGTTAGTTTTGATTCCCTCTATTGCCCTCTATAGTTGGTATTACAATACGATTTTAATAGGAAAGGCTCTATTTGATATCTTTAAAAGCTAGTAGATATAATTTAATGTGTGTATACGTCAGATAATGTTTTTGCCACTAGTATCACCTATGATATATAGTCTGAAGTATCATTACCTAAAACACTGATAAAATGTTAAAATGTTAGGATTTTGGTCCACAAAAAATATACAAGTTATGTTTTTAATTAACTTTGATCCCTATAAAAGAGAAGTATTGTGATTGTCAAAATATAGAACTCAATATTTCGATAAATGTCGATATTTCATTTCCCCTTGAAACCGAAAAGTGATTTTAGTGATGCCTCCTGTTTGTCTATTTGTCTATATCTTGGTCTAAAGCCCAAACCTTTCTACCGATTAAGCTAAAACTTGGTATCCAAGGCTTTCATAAGGCTCCCTAGAGGAGTTTTGAGAATTAGATATTCAACCCTAAAATTATGGGTGGCTTACTGAAGGGTAAAAATAGATCAAATCAATTTTCTCAAAATCCTTTCTAACTCAGCTATCGTTTTCCCATGAAAATGACTCTTAAGAGCACTTCAGAGGAGCGGCATTTTCCAATTTTGGTCATACATCTGCAACTAATTAAGATACGAAATAAGTTTTAATTGTAAAGTTGTAATAGCCTACTATTAAATATAAAAATATTTTAGTTTGAAATATATTTTTATAAAACCAATAGTTTCTGAGCCATAAGCAAACATGTATTTTTTATGTAGTACTTTAAAATATGAAATTTATTGCTATGGACTTTAGCGAACAGAGATGCTTCTTTTTTCTCAATGCTTCTGTAACATATTATATTATTATTTTTAGGCTTTTGGTAGATTGTTTCTGCAACAGTGTGTATTATTTAGTTTCACAAATTGTATGAATCCTTAGGAAAGTCTCTATTTTAAGGCCTAAGAGAGAGAACGTCTGTGCGGTACACCGTACCATTTATTTTCTAAAAGCCCTGTCCTTTGAAAATTTGGCTGTACCCGCATTGGTGATCGCATGGATAAAGACGCAGCTGTGAGCCTGTGACACGCCAAATTGTTTTTTGTTTTTTTGCACGCGGTACTCATTACTGTCCCAAGATTTTTTTTTTTTTGCTCGACTAGCTTCGTTATATTAATAAAATATAGTAAATCATTAAACACCGAACCCGCTTCGGTGCCCGCATCGTCTAATGCATTGGCGTTTCAAACTTAAACTAACATAGTTACAGAATGTATACATTGGCAACACTGATGGTTCGTGGATTTACATTGCACAGCGAATAAGTTATTTACAGCTTCGTGTAAGGTAATAGGCTGGGTCGAATATCATGCTATACCGAAACCCTAGTTGTTTTTTTAAGAATATAAATCATGATCGTTGAGTATACAATGTGGACGAAATTTAACTATATTTAACTTTAAAAAAAAATCTGCATCGATGGTCACGCGGACTAAGTCACCATACTTATCTGGCCTGATTTTGACGGTGACTGGGATGTCAAGGCTCGAATCCTGATTGAATGTACTGATTTTTTAGAATAAAAATGATGTTTCACATTTCCTCTACGCAAACAAGGGTAGCTTATCTTTAAATTTTACCTACCTCATCTCTACCACATTAGTGTAAGTTTGCGAATTGCGAATAGCCTGGCTTGTGTTAGCAGTTTAGCAGGAAGGTACTTATAGAAAATCAAAGCGTTTATTTTTGCTGTCTGCGTTGATAACATTGTAGGCTTACTATATTATTAATATTATTTTATAGATATTGATAGCATATATCAAAAGGGATAACTGTGGACCTGACGTATGAATACTTGAAAGAACAGCTAGCCCATGATTTTTTACAAGAAGCCCACTTTCTACCCCCAACATTGATCGAAAATCACTAAAATTTAGTATTCTAGAAATATATCTTATTTGGTTTATTAATTATAAAGTTAATCTAAAACGTTATAGAAATCTTCCAATATTACTTCCCTATAGAATACTGAATAATATATTTTTTACAATATTAACTCAAAGGGCTAAGAATGCAAATGCAATTGTATTTTTTACCAATATTTTTACCGCCATTGTGGCAACATGGGTTTTCAGTTTTCAAATAATAGGCTTCCTATGAAAATCAAACTTTAGTATATGTGCAGTCATATGAGGGAGGATCATCCTATGAAAATACTACTGTAGGTCCATAAAATTCATGAAACTATTTTTCTCATTTAAATAAGTGCTAAATGATATAATTCTGAAATTACGCCTTTAATACTGCCTTTGCGCATTGATACAATACAATTTGACATAATTTAATGTCAAGCTAAATAAAGGAATGAATTGACTTTTTTTATTTTCTAAATTCAACCATTATTTTCAGCGGGATGTACCAAATTTAAAATTGCAATTATTTAGAGTGAGTAATTAAATGCTGATTAGCTGTAAGTCTAATCTCAAACTAACGTGCAAACCAAATATTTAGTGAAATACTTTAGTTATTAATTGAAATGTTTTAACTGGTACATGCTTTAAATCCTTTTCACAATAATAGATAAAAGTTGTTTTTATTCACCGCGTTTTACTACCCATTCGGATAATACGTATAGTATGATTTTTGTAGTAAGAACAGCAGAAGTTATTAATAAAGTTACTGAAACAATTTTAATATATTGATACACCAAGTCATGTTATCTGCAGCTGTCACTTTTGATAGATATTATCAATAACTATAAAATAACACAAATAACATAGTAAAATGTTGGCTGCAATGAAATAAGTTTGAATTTTCTCTACTGTTCTTCCAATCAAAATCAGGGTATATTATATATATGTACTTTTTCTTTGTCATTTTGATTATTTAACGTGCACTTTCTGAACCGACTGATTGTATCATAATACGACTTATAAACTAAGTTAAATCTAGAATAGACACAATACCCGGCCTCAGGCCGTTAATTCATCACTGTGAAAGGCAGGAACCAACATTTCAACAATGATTAAAAAAATCAGTCATGCCTATGTGTACTAATTACGATATTGTTTGAAGGAAGAATCGAAAACAATTTAGGAAAAAAAGCTTCAGTACACCCAACCAGGGTTCGAACCCCGATATTCCCGTTATTGGCAGGCCAGTCTTTTGCAAAAGTGATAGCTGAGAGTGTTCACACTGAAACGGGTAAGAATCTTTTTAATATAGGAATGCGTCACTAGCCTTGTACATGAATGAATTTAGTGCAATATAGATGACTTTATTTCAAAACTATCTTATATATTAATTAAAATACACTTTCCCCCGCTTAAGTGATAGAATTGTCTAGTTTTCCACTCTCCATCCCCGCAAATGTGGGTACACATCTTCTAAATTAAGCCTTCCGCATGCCTATCACATTAGTGTAAATAGTTCCTATTCGTACAGCCCGAACGGGTAGTAAAATGCGGTGAAAATAAAAACAACACTTTCCCGAGGAGAGATGTCGTTTAAACACAGTCGTAAAAAAAATATTAGTTGCGCCCGTTGTAAGTCAACGACCAAAATAAGCAAGCTGCTACTCATCTACAAATTGATGGCTATTGCGTAAGTAGGGAAAATTTTAAATAATTTATTACAGATTACAATAATTAAAATAATTCAAAATATGTATTTGCTCTCAAATATGTAACGAACTATTTTAGTAGCACTTGACCGACAGAGTTACGGGATTTGAAATGTTTCAATATTTGCCTCATAGATAGCGTAGCAGTAAATACAATAGTGACATCTTTCAGAGAACAGAGGAACTAGTTTAGACCACGTGTAAAGCGGGGAGTATAAGGAACAAGAAGGAAGGGCGGTGATTTTACCATTTTTATAGCAAAACAATTTTTTGGCTAACAAAAATAAAATATTTCTCCAGTGTAAACATATAGTTTAATTTTATTCACGTAGTGATATTAACTTTTCTTGATTATCTGACAAGGGTGTCCTGGAATTTAATGACAACTTTTTCATTTAAAAGGTTTCTCATCTAATGTCACTATCCCCATGACAGATATTTAACAACTATTGATATCACCTTGTGAAGAAAATTAAACTCTATAGTTTTACTGGATCAATATTCAATTTTTTTGGCAAAAAAAAAAGTTTTTCTATAAAAACTGCAAAAACAGACCTTTTCTAGCGACCCCTATATTCCCAATAAAACACCGATAGAATCACGCCTTGCTGTGCTGGGCAATATGTAGAAGCCTATCCACAAATGTATGTAAGGGAATAGAGGTGAAGTGGTGGGGAGGAGGGTAACTAGGACTACGAGACTAGCTCGAAGGGTGATGGCTGAGGGTAATGGGGCCTTGGGGTGCCAGATTAGCTTGGTTGAAATTAGTCTGGAAAGGTTCTGTTATTATTTTCAATGACTCAACATGAGATAGGTCCTACTAATTAGGACCCATACAAATCTGAACCGTTAGTATATTGCTATCGGTTACGCCACTCCTTTGATCAATAATACCCCTTATTAATATTCCCACACCACCCCCTTTGGGCCACAACATACACCAATAAGGGAAGGTGTCCTCCTGGTGCCCACCAGCATCGTTACAAGGGTTCAATAGTACAATTTTGATGATATTTTCTTACCTACATTTTTTCTAAACCTGAAACGATGGTCACGGGGCTTGAGGCTTCAAGCCCACTATATATTTAATTTCCGGTCGGGTGGACTGGAGGTGATTTTCCATGCTTAATTTTTCACTGTGGTTTTTTAACCATCTCCACTACGGGCGAATGCTGGTACACTTCTTCAAAACAACATTCCTCATCATACCTCTTATTTTAAACCGAAAAAAAAACAACTTGTTTTAAAAATAATCACTTTAAAAAAAATATTGCTTGACGATTAGCTATTTACTTTTATTTGTCAAACTCAAGATGGGCGTTTACTTCCGCTTGACGGATATTCCAGGGTAGAATACTCGTAAAAACGGCTGAAAAGTTCTTATTTTCTCTATCTCTCCTGTTTCTCAACTTTCTTTACTAAAAAGTAACTTTATTACTATAAAAACGAAAGTGAGCACAAGGACCGCACTGCCACAATACATACACCATTGTTGTTACGTCACGTGGTGTTATTCTCCACTTCTGTGGTGGGACTTCACCAGCGAGTTGAATGTCCCATCCCTGGGGCTGAGTGGTTAGGGTAGCCGACTACAAGTCTCTTAAGGTGGGATGGATATAAGCTCAAGTTAAGGTAAGAGCTTTTACCATTTTTAAAGCAAAAAAACTGCTTCAGTGGCCGATTGGATTAAAGCGTCTGCTGATCGGGGTTCGAATACCAACCCAGTTTACTTAGGGTGTTTTTTTCTATATAGTTTCCCACTATACTTGTACACAATGTGGGTAGATTACCTCTCAAATGCTTCCTTCCTCCTACTAACCCCATTAGAGTAATTATCACATATAAGTATAGCCTAACCTGAACAGGTAGTAAGGCATGACGAAAAAACCCTTTTTTGTACCAAATAAATAGTATACTACACCGGGAGTTACAATTGGTTTAATTCTCTAAACGAATTAATCTAAATAACTTTTGAATTGCTGTCATGAACATAGCGGGATTTGAAGATAACTTTTTTGTTCGTTTAAAATATTTATCATCAAACTACACGAGACCCATAACACATATTCATCAACTGTTGGGATTACTATGTGTAGGCTGTAGAGAAATAAACTAAATGTTTCCAATGAAGAAATTGGCCTCGGTGGTCTTGAGGCAAAGTACTCGCTCCAGGATTCGTATTCGTGGGTTCAAACCCAGCCGGGGACGATGAATTTTTCTTGAGCGATAAAAATCCTTAGCTCATCTTCCTTCGGCAGGAAAGTAAAATCGTCGGTCTCATGTTTGTTGTGGCTTGATAAAGAACCCTGGAATGTAAGGGCAGATACCCTTCCCGGCAAAATTAGTAGGGCTTTTCACTCTCGCTCATAAAAATCTCGTGTGCTGATATAATCAGTTGGTTCATAAAGTCCACGTTAAACACCTCAAATAAATAAAATACAATAAAAAATCGAATCTATTATATTTATTTTGATCAAAACAAGCAGTTGCTAAAATATTGACTTTAATTCACATCCCCTTCAACTCCACCTCAAAGGACCCTCGTTAAATATAATATGACCCCTAAAATAACTTAGTGTTTGTGTAAGAGTTCTCCATCTCTCGAGATATTTTTTTGTACCCAACGTTTTAGCGCCTGTTTGGGTTAAACACAAACAGCAATAAAGCTAATTGAGTAGGGATGAGGAAGGTAGAATTTTTAGAAGAAGTGTACCCCCATTTACGCGTGGAAGGTGCGTGGGAAACTATTTAGGAAAAACACCTTCAGTACACCCGACCAGGATTCTAACTCCTATCTCCCGTCATCAGAAATCCAGGCTGACACAAGAGTGACGCGTCAGACCATGATACAACCAACTCGGGGCTCAAGATATTGAATGTATGTCATTTTTCAATATGATTGGATGTTATATTTTGTAACTTTGAATTTAATTATTTTATACCTGTTTTAGTAAACGCATGGATTTTACTAGATAGTTTCCCACTCTCCTTCCACGCAAATGTAGGTATATTTACTCTAAAATGCTTCCTTACTCACCCTTACCTTGCTAGAGTAATATTAATATATGCGTACAGCCTGAACAGGTAGTAAAACGCGGTGATTAAAGAATATTAAAAAATTTATTACTTTTTTTCCCTAGGCGTCACTGATATGTAAACCCGCAACCATACAAATAAACTTTCTCTCGGCATGTGTTCTGCTTATTCGCAATCAAATGACGTCAGCAATGATGTGCCAAGCAAGTGCCAATGAACAAGATGTTGACCAGGATGTGGCCGATACTTCTTCTGCACCCTCTACTCCAATTATTCAAATCCCGGCTGAGAACTTCAATAGCGTGTGGAGTACGATTGATACGAATTACAGCGTAGTCAGTAAACCCCAGTCGTAAATCAACAAGGGATGTTAATTAGTTGATCAATATTAAACAATGTATTACATTTCTTTTTTTTTTCTTTAATACATTCAGCGAGTCGAAATGGAACTTTTGCCGGTTCCAGTTTTGGGGTTAGCGATATAAATTTTAAGGACCGCGGTTTTTCTTGTTTGGAAGTTTTTACTTCTAAGTTTTTCAAGAGTTCGTAAGTATATATATATATATATATATATATAATCAACCTAATGGTGACATAATTACACTCAGGCCTGGGACATATGAAATTTGTGGTTGCAGCCTACAACCTTGCTCGACAAGCGGCAATTTATTTATTTATTTTTGCTAAAAAAGGTTTTGTTTCCAAAAAGGTGTGTATGAAATCACTGAAAAGGATCTTAAATACTGTACAGGACCCAGTTTTGGCTCTGGTTCTGTGTATAGACTAATATTTTGAAGTTCTAATTTTAGTTCCGAATCCTCGAAAACTCCCTAATTATATTGCTGCCAAAAGGCCAACCAGGAACTATAACTTTTTTTTTTATCTATAGGCAATATTTAAGACGATAAGCAATTCCTTTGGACAATTATTTCCGGCAGTGTTGCCAGACGTCCCGACTTCAGAGCTAAAATTAATGTCCCCCGCAGGACCTAAATTCCAGATTTTTCGGGGGAGTTTTTACTTAAAAGCATGGTATACTCTCTAAACAAAATCAAATTTATTTTACTAAGATGCAAATGATCAGTAATAAAATTAGCGATTTTTATAATTTCTACCTAATATAATTATTAAAATGTTTGAAAATAAAAAATATTTTGTATTTTTTATATGTCCCGCTTTTCTTAGCAAAATCCCAATTTTTTCTAGCTTTACCAATCTTAATCCTGATTCACGAAAATAAAAATCTGGCAACTCTGACTCTTGGAGTTCTACAAAACCGATTTTTATTTTTATTAAATGAAAGGCTTTTCGCCAAATATGTATACAAAAATGTTCATTAATATTCGAAGGGGGAGCCTCAATTTCAGAACGCGACAATTTATCCACACAGCAATTTCTTAATCTATACCAAACATATTTAATTTTTTTATATATAAAATAATTTAAGAATATTACTACCACGACTTGTCCTATTTAATTTTTTTTTGTTAATTTATTTATGCGTGTCTGATCTATATCACTCGTAGTCTAGTTGGTGGGAAGATTAGCCGGTACCTATGTATCTTTGTCCAGCCTGACTAATCATACTAATTGTACGTCCTTTCCTTGGAAGCTCTTTCCACTCCCCGATGAGATGAGGGGATGATGATTGTGACTATGAGGGTGTAGAACTAGAATAAATATTAATCTAACTTAAACCTAACTAACCATATCCTGGTGAATGTTGGGATAATTCCCCCTCTCGGGAAAGATGCCCATGCTACCAGCAGGGAATCGAACCCGGGACCTGACCACTTTAGCACGGGGCTGGTTTCATTATTTTTTTTAATGAAACTTTTTAGATATCTCGAGTTTACATTTCTATAATGTTAAGGCCACATTTGTGAGCTGTCATTGCAAAACTGGTGAGAAATAGTAGGATTCCTGGATAAAGGAACCTTTAGATATTACATACTTCTTTTTTGCAGTCAACATTGATAACATTATATTTTATTAGCTGTGTAATTTCAAAGCTATTTATAAAATCTATGAAACGTTACAGTCTCAGATCAAATGACTTAATGTAATCGTATGAAAATTAGTAACTTTTTTAAGTGTCAAAAAGCTTCTTCCTAAATAAACCTGTAGCTATTATTTTCCTTTAACATAATGAATATATTTATTCCTACTCTAAGCATATACCACGAGCTCACCACAATAATTTGAAAGCAATACATTTTGATGAGTGTTAAATAAAACAATATTTTTCCCACCACAAGTTTCGAGAACATTGAGGAAATAGCAAGAAGTTGATTACGCCATAATGTTGCTATTATTATTCTTTCACTTTCAATTTCTCATTGTAAAAGTGTTATCTTTGTCAACATTGCAAACACGACGCCATCTCACATTAGACACGATCTTGAAGATCCACATAAAACCATAATAATATCTCTCGGTGAAGAACTTCTTACAAAATGTACGACTTTTCTTAGGTACACTCCATCCCGAGTGATTACTAACTTACAAGACCTTGGTTTGATACCAAGTTCGACCTATAAAAACTAATTAAGTATTAAGTATTGTGTTCTTGAGAGCTGAAATTTGTTATGGACACTCATGTCATTTTTATTTTATAAATTCAAGATGGCTGATCCAAAATAGCGGACGCAACGTACAAATATGGATCTAGAGGGCTGAACTTTGTCATGGAGCCCATGGAGAAAAATTCGAAACTTGAAAAGTCTAGAAAAGAGGACACAAATTATTCCGATAAACAGATAGAGCCATGGATAAAAATCACACTACCTTGTGTTTTGAAAAAAATCTAAGAATAGGTCAAAACAACAGGGAACAAACATAACGCAGAATCCAAAATTTCGCCTGTCAGAGACAGACCTAGCTCCTCCCTTGAAATAAATTGAGTGTTTCTTGTCCCTTCAGTTATGTGAGTAAATAGTTTTAGTTGATATTATTCCTTATAGATCTGTTTAAAGAGGTTTACCTTATCGTGAATAGATAATACCAAAAAGGAAAATTTTTATTTAAAAATGGTATTGACGATAAGCAAGACGCAGAGTTTGATGACCAAAAAATGATCAAAAAATTACCTTTAAATGTGCTTAAAATTCTAAAAAATCGCTTTGAAATTTTTTTAACAGACCTAAATAAAAATATGAACAAAACACAAGTAATAGCCACCGCCTCCCACCGCAACCCTCTCCATCTTAGTTGCAGTGTCTCAACAGGAATGTGTATTTTACAACCAGGCAAGCAAAGAGGATACAAAGTTAATTTCCTAAATTGTTTTCTCACTGCGACAAATGTGTGTTGAAAATAATAATGTTAGAACATTTATATATTATATAAAATATCAACAGTATTAAAAAAATATAATTACTTATTCAACATGAATGACTTAAAATGACTCAAAAAGGACGCAGACCAATAAAATGTGACCTTAAATTTCCAAATGACAAAAAATGACCTATAAAATATACATTTATACAACAAGGGGATCATGAACAGATTTAATGTACTGTACGTACTTTTGATTATTTTATATGATGAAACAAAAGAGAGATGACATATCATCAAACTCTGGGCTCTGCTAATAAGGTTTGCACAGGAGGGAATGGTATGTGTGGTGCTGTGTTAGTAATAGTGGTTACATCAGATAGTAAAACCTTGTAGATACACCGTAAGAAGCAGTTAATGAAGACCCACATATTCTAAACACACGTTGTACCACGGGTTAGCCAATAGCCACATTGTATTATTTTATTGAGGCGGGGGGCAACCCCCTAACCCATACCTCTCCATGAGGTACGTTCTGGATGAGTTTGTTTCCACTTTTTTTTCCCCAACAATAAAAGCTCTGTTGAAAACTCTATCACTAAGACGACCCGATGCTGTTGTATGTTGGTCAACTATTCCAGCTGTTCCCCAAAACAAACTTCAAGCCCCACACATTGTCCATCACTTTGTACCTAGTTGGAATTTGGATCAATTTCGAGCTCGACACGTTATAAGTAGTTTTGCGCCTAGAATAATATTTTGAGTTAAAGAACTGTGTCAATTCAGTTGCGACGGAACATTATATATGTAGAAAGGGTCTAACAAACAAAAAAAAGTTATTTTTAAGAATTGCCTTCCACCCCTCATCCCCCATAAAGGTTTGAAAATTGGATTTGCATAGAAGCTGTTTATCTCCTCAATTTTTGAAAATTATAATATTTTTATAAGCTATTTGGAGTAGTTTTACTAGCATTTTTAAAAATTCGTATGCTTCTAGAATTAATTATAGTGATCCTCATTTAGCAAATTTTTGGAAATTAGATGCCTCTGGAAGCTATTTTGGACTGTCCTTGCCTTGAATTAAAAAAAAGAGATTCTTTTAGAAGCTCCCCTAGAAATTTTAAAAATTTGGTTGCTCCTTGAAGATATTTAGAATGTTTTTAGATTGAATTTTTGCTAGTTAGATTCCTCGAGAAGTTATTTGAAGTGGTCTTCCACGGAAAATGTTTGATTTAATGCCATCTTTCAGCTTCAAATAGGATACAATCAAAGGATTTGAAATATATCTTGGATTGCAAGTTTATTCCAGGAGAGGGGTGAGGAGGAAGGCAAATTATTTCCATGATGTAGTACCCCCTTCCCCTCCTGGTTCTGCCACCCCCCTGTTAGTGGATTTAGTATGTGAATCCATTAAAATAACTAATGATTGTCTATGAAGTACCTGAAGCTTGAAAACTTCTGCAATTCTGTTTGCTGAAGATAAAGTTACGAGCTTACTTGCCATTTTTGAGAGTTTATATATATTTAGAGCACAAAACGTAAACAACTAAGAAAATGACAAACTTAGAAACAATCTATTATATTCAAAGCGAATGTTTTTATCATGATGAATACATTATCTTGAATACAAAGGAGGCTTTACACGATCACCTTGTCATATGTATTTAAACCCTTCTCTCGCATAGGTGGACAAGCGGACAAAAGCATCAGTCTCGTCTTTTCTGGTCTGCCAGTGATATAAAGGTCGTGGCCGAATGCACTGAGGTGATTTTCCATAAAAGTGTTCCCACTCTCCCTCCATGCAAATGTGGATACGTTTCATATAAATTTCACCTTCCTCATCCTTAAAGCTAAAGATACATGGAGCTGACCCAAATTTTTTACCAAGCGACTACACGATAATAATAATGGTAGTACCAGAATTAGAGTACATGTAAATTAAACTTCAACCTTGCTTTATCTGTTTAGCCTTTCTCGGGGAGTTAAAGACTCAAATACCGGATGACTGTACTAAAGGTTTCCCCATCAGTCTCACTGCAAATACAATGTACCTCCTTCCTGTAATTAAATGCGAAGAACACGGGTAGGTAGTGAGACGCAGCTAGAAAAAATATTATAAAATTCAGGCAATAACCAAGTTAAAGGTTACTATTTAGAACCATGTAACATATGGTGTACTTTTGTAAGTGCGGCAATGAACTTACGAGTTTCAAATGCCATAGAGTAGGTAAGTAAAGGTTATTCCATTTTTCAAAGAAATATATATTGCAATGGCAGATTTTTTTTACTGAAATGTTGTATTTCTTTTCAGATACCTGGATACCAAATAAAAGAGAATGAAAAATCTTTTATGGGGATGTTGAGTTGCCTGTAAGGATTGAACCCTTTTTGTCTCGCGGATGAGTCAGGAGGGCATTCAACTTAAACTATACCAGCCCTGCCGGCGACAGTTGCGATTGTAGCTGATAGTATGTATGACTCGTCATATTCTAATGTAGCGTAATAAATATCACACCAGGGGATTCCCGAGCGAGCTATCAGTTTTCAGTTCCTGTAAACAAACTGTACATTCCCTCCGTACAACAAAACACTCACTGATGTGCCCCACTTCCTAGTACAAGCCTTCCTGTTCATAACTTGCCTTTCTAACCGCCTCGACTTTCAGTAGGTTGGCCCGGACCTGTGTTTGTTTCTTTACTAGAACGACTGACGTCAATAGCTATTGTTATTGTTATTGTTTAATAATAGTACATAGTAGCATCCCTGTCAGGGAAGTGTCTAGAGAATTAGACACAGGAGACAAGGTGGTTGATTCATTATTTCTCTACAAATTACTATTTATGATTTTCTGTTTACTGTTAGGTCAATATTTTTAATAATGGATTTTGCGGTCTCATAGCACAATTTGCGTTATTATGGCCTTGAGCCGCACCCATAGTGAGCATCGAATTCCTAATATTCTCCTTATTTCAGAGTATTTTATTATTATTATTATTATTATTATTATTATTATTATTATTATTATTATTAGCACCGCGTCTTACTACCCGTTCGGGTTATACGCACTTACGATAATGTGTAATGGTAGGGTGATTGTGAGATGAAATGGAGGACCTACAGTTTAACGTGGAATCCGAACCACGGTGGAGGCCTGGCATTCCACACATTCACAAGTTATGCTTAATACACATCTTGTCAGAGGTGAAGGAAGGGTTTGGCAATCAGATAAATATGTGCCGGGACCGAGGATTGAACCCCGGACCCCAGCACAGAAGTCCGTTTAGAGTATTTTAAATATATTCTTTTGTTGAGGTTTTAATCCACATTTTAAAAACACAAATATCACAATTCTTCATGGCGTCATCCCACAATCGAGCCAGTCCAGCCGATAGGCTGCCATCTGTTGGTGAAGATAGCACCAACTTCTGCAAATAAAGGCTATTCATCTCAGTTTTCTACACCGGAGCTGCTACTTTTTCATTCAAGTAGCTCCTCATTTGTCCTCACACTGACCCCGACAAATATTACATCATCACCTAAAAACTCTGATATTAAATGTAGAAGCGGTAGGGGGTGTTACTGACATTAATTAATAAGTAGATATATTTTAGAAGGAATTACCAAATACCTACACTGTATAGCACCCTCTTCTCCTAGATGTTTAAACATAAATAAATACCATTATTGGTTTTTATTTACAAACACTGTTTTTATGCTCTTTTTTTTTTGTAAATCTAAAAACAGACATAAACATAATAAATAGCGGTAATTTATTGGCAGTGAAGCGATTAAGTATTATAGAAATTCATATTAAAATTGATTTAAATTAATAGCCAGTGAGGAGAAGATTTCAAACCAATTCAAACCTTTGGACACACAGTGACGTTTAGCAGTGGAGGCAATGATTCTACTGTACTCGTTCAGTCACACATGCACCTGAACAATGTAACTACACTCCGGACTAGTGACGGAATCTCTTGTTCTCATGATTCCCAATGGGCGTTGCCAAATATACAATATAGAGCTGCCAACAGGTTTTTCATCCAGTCTCTTTTGTGGGGATGTTTGACCTTTGAGATTGGAAAGGTTTGTTTATGTTACATTATCATTGTTTGTGCTATAAAAATATTTCCTAATTTTAAACTGTTATTAGTGGTGACACTGGATACCGACACGTCGAGTCACCACTGGCTTTGGGTGGAAAAGTGTGAACAGGTAGTTGTTATTTAACGCGTGTTTTTATTCCGCGGTTTGGATATAGCGCTATCAATGAAACATAAATAGTTTATATAATACTGTCCAAAGATGACTATCACACAATTTCTGATAGCGTTTTAGAGGTGTTTAGCGTACATTAATCCCTAATATGGCTCAGAATTTCGCAGGCTGTACTACCGTTTGAATGTTCTGATTTTTGTTATTGCCATTCACTATCGTAAGTAGTCCACACAATTGTTTCCCTCTTTCTGGTTTATTCTGCTTTATATAATCAAGGGATTATTTCGATATTTTAATATTCATTTTTTAATTTTTTTACATTATATTTTATAAACAACACGATGTAGATGGGACGTAAAAAAAAATTAAAAAAAAGTCAAAATATGAACGAAAAGAGATTTTTTATAGGTCTGGTCAGTGTCTATTACCCCCTAACATGTATTTTCCCATTTAAATAATATTTTCTATAACGTGAGTTTTTGATAACGCAATATTTTTACGGAACGCAACTACCAGGTTATAGGAAAAGCCCCTGTAGCTTTAAGAATCACTTCAACAATTATTATGCGGTGATCTAAGGAATATATTGATGTAAAAGAAACATCTGTGGATTTAAAGCCAGATCCGGTAATCTTCAAGGTCGATTAGAATATTTCCCTGCACAACTCAAGGCACGTTTCACTCAGATTGCATTGTGTCCTGATTATCACAGGACTCTGTAATAGTCCTCCTTGTCGGTCTGGCCTGAATGGTTCAAAGCTTGGACTCCCAAGAGGAAGCAAATGGTGCAATGTATTGTTCCCCATTGTCGCTGGAGAATAATATTAGAGTACAAGTATGTGCCTTCACAATAGGGTAATACCACATTGTGTACAGCTTGTCTCACACGTATCCGGGGATAAAAGCAATGATGTGCTACTATCAGGTAGAACATAGGACTTTGGATAGCCATCATATGACTCTTAGGAGCAACCGAACTCTATTATTGTTAAGATATTTTACACTTATTTTTAGATAAACGTAAACTAAGCTACCTTTGATACAGGGCTTTCTAGTTGAACTAAGTAACTATAACACAAGTAACCTCACATTGTTATTTCCCCTTAAAGTTGATCTGTTTACTATAACATAATTCAGTGAAAGCTAAACCATTGACTTACTTACTTACTCTATGGCATTAGGAATTCAAAAGTTTACTACCGCACTTACACAAGTACACCACTTATCCCTATCTTGAGCTAGTTCTATACAGTCCCCCTCATAACACCGTATCCCTATCTTGAGCTAGTTCTATATTAGTCCCCCTCATAACACCGTATCCCTATCTTGAGCTAGTTCTATACAGTCCCCCTCATAACACCGTATCCCTATCTTGAGATAGTTCTATACAGTCCCCCTCATAACACCGTATCCCTATCTTGAGCTAGTTCTATACAGTCCCCCTCATAACACCCTATCCCTAACTTGAGCTAGTTCTATACAGTCCCCTCATAACACCGTATCCCTATCTTGAGCTAGTTCTATACAGTCCCCCTCATAACACCGTATCCCTATCTTGAGCTAGTTCTATACAGTCCCCCTCATAACACCGTATCCCTATCTTGAGCTAGTTCTATACAGTCCCCCTCATAACACCGTATCCCTATCTTGAGCTAGTTCTATACAGTCCCCTCATAACACCCTATCCCTATCTTGAGCTAGTTCTATACAGTCCCCCTCATAACACCCTATCCCTATCTTGAGCTAGTTCTATACAGTCCTCCTCATTCCACCGTATCGCTATCTTGACCTGTTTCTATACAGTCCCCCTCATAACACCGTATCCCTATCTTGACCTGTTTCTATACAGTCCCCCTCATTCCACCGTATCGCTATCTTGACCTGTTTCTATACAGTCCCCCTCATAACACCCTATCTCTATCTTGACCTGTTTCTATACAGTCCCCCTCATAACACCCTATCCCTATCTTGAGCTAGTTTTATACAGTCAACCTCATAACACCGTATCCCTATCTTGACCTGTTTCTATACAGTCCCCCTCATAACACCCTATCCCTATCTTGAGCTAGTTCTATACAGTCCCCCTCATAACACCCTATCCCTATCTTGACCTGTTTCTATACAGTCCCCCTCATAACATCGTATCCCTATCTTGAGCTAATTCTATACAGTCCCCCTCATAACACCCTATCCCTATCTTGAGCTAGTTCTAACCAGTCCACCTCATTAAACTTTATCTCTTTCAGATTTATTCTGATATCCTCCCACTTATAAAGTCAATGACCCGACTATTTATTTACATATTTAAAAAATACTACATGTCTGGGCTAAATATCTGCGCAGTACTTGTTACAAGCATGTGGTGCTCTCCTTAAAAGCTAATATCTCGGCCGACTAACCGGGAAATTACATACAATATTACGCCCGAACTATAAAACCTATCGACGTACATTTTTCTCCGTTCTTCACTCGACAACAGTATGATTGGATCAGTTTAATAGTATTTCTCATTTTAATATATTTATTTAATTTTGTTGTAATTTTTTTAGCTACATTAAAACTTTTTTCACTGGTGTCAATAACAATGGTAATTTTTTTAAAGTGGATTACAGAAAACTATACCACCTTGAGACGTTTGGTTTGACACGTATTACCTACCGGTTGGGTGTTATCAGTGGGGTTAAAAGGGTGAGATGAGCACTTCTTGTTTCCATGAAAATGTACGGTTCAATTCTTTTGTAATCGTTTGTATATCCCCGAGGCTAAGTGTTGGTGTGGCCAGACACAAGTCTGACGGAATCTAATTTGATTCCGAGGGAAACTGGCTGTTAATTATTTTATACCTGTTTGGTCTATCTAATTAGCAATTATCTAGTTTCTAGGGCAAAGTATTGTCCGAGGTGCATATAGTGTGTAAACTGCTTGCTGATATAATCCACATGTTTAGAAAGTGGACGTCATATATCCCCCAATTAAAAAAGAGACAAAACACTACACTCATCCGAATACTGATAGCAGAGCTAGCGTAACGATAGAAACACCTTTTGTTTTACGAGTGCCAGTTATTCATATTGTGTCGTGCGCACACACGTTTGGTCCAAAATGTGGACACTTCCTCGACATGTGTTATCGCACAGCTCCAAGTCCAACTTTCTACGTGTTGTCATTTCCTCGCCAACTCAAATCGGACACAACGCGTTGTTAAGGACCGCAGCACTCGAGTTATTGGAAGTTACGCTTAGCGGCTTTCCTCAACTTTTATTTTTTGGTAGGTAGCTTCGCAATCTAGCGACGCCTTTACTCGGTTGGTAACGTGTCCATCTGATGATCCAAGGGTCGAGCCTGAATCCCGATAGAGTCTAAAATATTTCACTAAGGGATGGCGTATAGTCCTCTTGATTACAGGATACAGGGCGTTGTGTTGGTCCACACTGGCGTGGTAACAAACATGTTACAAAATTATTCAAGAGATTATTATCACAGATTGTTTTGAATCCAACATTATTAAAAACACATTCGTGGGCGCGTTGACCAAGGCGTCAGTCTGGTTTAGTCTTATTTGACAGTAGCGAGGAGGTCAGAGATCAAATCTCGGTCGAGTGTGATGAGGTGGTTTCCTCATGATTGGCTTACCACTTTCCCTCCACGTAAATGATGGTACATTTCTTCCATATTTTACCTTCATCCCTACCCAATTTTTTCTATATATATATATGCGGATTTCCCGAACAACGGGTGGTAGGATGCAGAGCCAAAAAATTCTCGTTTGGAAGTTAAATGAAGGCACTTTTAAAACAATTACCCTTCAGGTGGATGTGAAATATTTATTTGTTAGATTAAATTTTTTAAATATCAAGATAAAAATGAGATATAATTGGTTATCTTTCCTCAGTTTTTTGTCTTAAAATGAATTTGTTGTGGTTGCTATACATCCTGTTTGATTTAATCGCACTGTTGTTCTTGACATATTTAGTTTGGTAAATTTTATTTCATTTAATTATTTTTTATATCCCTACATTATTGACTCTATCAAAAAATAGCATTCCAAGGAATGAATACCAGGGGATATGGTCACCGTAAAAGTTAAAAAGGACATGTTTATTTTCCCAGTCACCTAATTAAAGCTAATGTAAACCGTTATCCACATCCATGTTTCCGCTGCTGAGTTTGGGGATACAGCCGCTTAGCAGTTCTAACAGTTACCGTCGGTGACAAACTAACCGGCGTCCATTTAAACACCGTTATTAAATAAGAAGTTGGAAACTAAATAACGAGCTTATTATTATTAATTTTATATGTATAGCCTCTTGGGAGACGTCGTTTATGGTGGGGTGAAAGGGGACGCGAGAAAAGGTAAGTGTTTTTGCAGATTTTATAGCAAAACTTTTTTTTTTACCCAAATAAATCAAATATGGCTTCAGTATGAACATAAAGTTTTTTTTTAACATATTATCAGTTCTTGAATATGTTATGAGCATAGCGGCATTAGACGACAAAACTTTTTAAATGAAGAGAAAACGTCATTAAATTCCAGGACAAACTTGACAGATATTCAAGAAATGTTGAAATCACCATGTGACGAAAGCTAAATTCTATGTTTTTACTGAAGAAATACTGTGATGGGTGGGTGCACATTCGCAAGTCGACCGGAGAAGATGCATCTGTGGATTGATAAAGGCTGGCTTAGTCCGTCAGGTAGAGACTAAACTGCTGCACGCATCCAGGCACCTTTGTGCACAGACCACAGAAGAGAGCCTGATGGGCTGTTAAAACACCAACGGAGCACATCAAGAAGAGACTAAACAGCTGCACTATTCCAAACGCCTTCGTGCGTCGACTGGGTAAGATGGACCAGTGGGCTGCTAAACGCTTGCTCAGACCGCCACGCAGACAGAAACAAAATAGCTGCCAAGTAGGTCAGGGAGGCTAGCCGTGAGGCACCCCTGACTTGTTGGAGGTCAAGGTGAATGAGGCACCTCCTCTTGTAGTGTTCGCCGTTGACGGATTCAGAGGTACTGTTAGAATATCCCACATGGATCCTCTAGCACTGAGCTTTCTGCTGAGGAGACCGGTCGTCGTTTTAGGCTATAATTATCTGAAAGACAATAGCACTACCAGGAAGTCATAATCTGCACTATGTTACCACAGAGCGAAAGGCTCACCCTCAATATTTCTAATCACAATCCATGTCATACAAAGAGTCGTAAATAAGTTGGTCTAGATAATAATTCTGGTTATTTTTGTACACTGCGTCTTACTACCCGTACGTGATTCGAACCCAGACTAGGGAAGTAAAGATGAGGAAGGGAAAAAAGAGTAAAATGTACCCACATTTATATGCGTGGAGGAAGAGTGAAAAATCATTTAGGGAAGAAAAAACCGACAGGAATTCAAACCAGACGAGACTAGACTGACGCCTACACTTTATAGTAATAGTCGTATGTCCTAGGTCAAGTTTTTATGTAATCATTTATTAGTATAATCTGTGGGTTTATAAAGTCCACGTAATGTATTTCAATAACAAATAGGCCTATAAATTAGGGGTGTGGGAAGTCACCATTTCAATTCGAGGCGAACCCAAATCGAATATATTAAATATTGTGGAGTCGAATCGAAGATAGAAAATATTTGTTGATAGTTTTGTATCATTGAAGAAATATTAATTATATTGTACTTATTTATATCCTTCATACATTAAAATCACTAGAAAATGTTTTATTGCACATTATTGTATTACTCATTCTAATCTGATAAACCAAATTTTCACAAAATGCAATTTAATCAGGGCCTACTTTTGATATGTTCATATTAATATTAATTTGTAATGTAGTAGGCCTACATAACAGCTGAGAATGTCAATAATTGAACATTAATTAAGTATTTTTAGCTGTCAACATTTTTATTGGTGAAGAAGCTTCCTAATTTTCAAAGCTGGATTTTACTTTCGAAGCAAAGTTGAAGTTTCGAAGCATCATACATCAAAACTATAAAGAATATATGTTAGCCCAAGCAGATTAGATGTAGTTCAATTTTCCAAGAAAGGGCCTTTTGGAAACAACTGTTTTTTGCAATCAGTATTGCTAGAATTGTACTATGTCAGTGTTATTGTATATGTATTTCTAATATATATCAAAAGTGACAGCTGTAAACATGACTTGCTGTTTGAATGCGTGACAGTAGATCTAGTAGCTTTTCTATCTGTCAGGCTTCCTATGAAAATTGGACTAGTCGAGATCCAACAGCAATTTTCATATAAAGTAAACCAGATATGAGACTGCAATATTTTTTTTTATCATTGCGTCTTACTACATATTCAGGTTATAGGCATATGCAGGCCTATTAACTAAGTTGAAGAGTTAGGGATGCGGAAGGTCTAATTTAGAGGAAATGTACTCGCATTTGCTTGGAAAGAGAATGGGAAACCATTTATGGAAAACCACTCCTAGTACACTTGTCTGGGATCAAATTACGATCTCCTCAACGGCAGTCTAGTCTAATGTTAGACTAACGCCTTATACCATGCGGTCACCTAAGCGGCCAAGGGACTGCAACTATTCCGAATTTTTCTAAGTATTTTAAAGAATATTTCAAATGCTTTCATCTTGTAATTTACAGACTAGATAAATATTTTAATCGTGTCCATGACTTAGTTACGTAAAAAGGGTCGAGGACTCGGTATGTTAGGAATCCCGTGCGATTTATTCAGCCTAATTTGTTAAGAATATTTACAAGTCCCAAACAAGGTGAACTATCGCAAATAACTTCACGGCCCACATTGTTTTTGTAGTGGATATTGCACACATCCGGACTAAAACAAACTTGAACTTAGATGACCTTCAGCTCGGTGTGTGAAGTTGTTGTCAAACGCTCTTGAACTTTTAGAGCATTGTCTGAGGTACACTCAGTTTACCTTGAGAAGTAGCAGTCTTACCTTGACCGATTACAGTATGATCCTATCTTATGAGCTGCAGCATAGTGTAATATATCAAGGTAAGCTTGCTACCTTCCAGATTAAACGGAATTTGGACCCTACGTACCCTTCGGCAGTCCTCGGCAAGGACTTAAAAAATAAATCTGTATACTTTTTTTTTCTCCTACGAATCTCGTCTTTTGCTGGGATCATGATCAATTAATTTAACGTTCACGACTGATTTATCTGGGTTCTCATCCTTGTCAGTGTCTGTCAACTATACAACTTGGAAAAAGCATACGCTTGTACAAATTAATTGTACAGTCCTATGTTTGCAATAAAACTCTTTTGCTTGCTGCCAGCTACCACCACTCCGATGCTGGATGGACTCTAGATGACTAACCAAGCTTGCGAGATCATAATGATCTTTAATACGGATACAGACGCGTCAGATATCCTATTGGCTGTTTTTTTTTAAATCTCATCTGAACAAGGGAATCGAACCCGCGACCCTTACCTTACTGTCCCAATACTCGTTAATTGGGCTATCCGGGCTTCGTTCCGTGTTCAGGGCCATTTTTTACTCATAATTTAAGACAGTGTCAACACGTCCATCCCAGATTTGCCTTAAATTATGGGTGAGTAATGATCTTGAGCACGGCATGAATCGGTGCTCTAGGCTCCAGGGTCCAGGGTTTGATTCCCGTGTCCAGGTGTAATTTTTTTTAAATATTTACTAGCTATAAAACTTCTAAATGACTGGAATTTGGATAGCTAAGTTGGTAGAGTGGTTGGAATGCACTTCAAGACTTTAAGGGTTCAAATCATTCTCCAATTGTCATTTTTTTATATCCACACAATTCCTTAATCTAGATATAAAATGTAAAATAAATGTAAATGCTCAGTTGTATTGGTGCTCAAAAGATAAGGCCTCGGACTCCATTTCCGTGTTTTCAGGTGGTCATCTTAAAGCTAAATTGTATAAGATTTTATATTTTTAATATTAGATTCCAAGTGTTCATATATCTAAATATTTTGTCTAGCTTTATAACATAATCGGTAATTACGTGGTCAAAGACGCCAGGCTTATACAATCATAGTAATGCTATAAAAATTTAGAATTATACCTTATAAACCAAAATAAAATATATAGCAATTTTTTTTATCATTGCATCTTACTACCAGTTCGGGTTATACGCCTAAGTAATAGTTACTCTAATGTGTTAGGGATTATAAAGGTTGAATTTATTGGGAGTTTACCCACATTTGTGTGGAGGGAGAGTGGAAAACCATGTAGGAAAAACCACCCTGAGTACACCCGACCGGGATCGAACCCCGTTCTCCCCGTCATCGGCAGTCTAGTCTATTGCGAGGGTGATGCCTGATTTGACCCTGCCGCCACCGAAGCGAGTCTAACTTTATTGAATTAAATACATGTCAAATGTACACCCAGTTTGGCGCACTACTTAAATAACTTATTTTTCAAATTTAGGTTGACATCAGACCAACTTAAAAAAAAAAAGGTATTCCAATTTCTTTCATGTATTAGAAAATGATTTTAACTAGTTAATTGAGTTTATAGGTTTTCTTATGTATCAATCTGCTTTAATAAGGTACAGGTCAATATGAAAATAAAATTTAAAAATTAGTTTATTTTAGATACTATTTTAACTAAAAAAATAGTTTGCTCGGATTCCAAAATTTGAACATGAATATGCCTATTCATAAGCTACATACTCTCAGCATGCTATGCCTTATAATTAAAATGTAAGATATTAATACAATACATATGAAGAATATCTTAAAACAAATCAAATTAAATATAGTACGACAGTTTATTTGATTTTTTTTAACGGTTTAATGAGTCGTTCAGTAAAAAATGATTTTATTACATGTTGTAGATAACCTTGAACTCTTTACGCGAACTTATTTGTCTTTGAAATTTGTGACAGTAAAACAAGCACAGACATAACAAATTAGGTCAGTCATTTTTAGATTGTCCTTCCAATTGAGAGCAATTATCAACTAATGTGGCTGACCTACGCCCAGTATGCATTGTTTTAGTAGGTCAAGATATAATCAAGAAAGCTCTTTAATAAGACCTAGTTCATGCAAACTCCATCCGCGCAAGAAATATCTGTAGACATTTTTTAATTAGTCGAACCCCCTCTGTAATAGAAAAAAAAGGGCTAGCATGATAACTAACACGCCTAATGTATGAGTTCCTTAATATTTTTGAACTAATAATTGATATATCTTAGCCAAATTTGGAATTCGTGTGGACACTCACTCCTTAGGGACATTTAAAGGCTTGGTTTTAGAGATTATTTCAGCCTATCAATTTAAGGTGAGGCATGTTCAAATAAAATACAAATTCTTCGGGAAATATTTAAACGTGTTTTCAAAGGTATCGTGCCTTCATTTTAATTTTAAGTTATAAAAAAGGTTAGTCGAGATATTATTAAATTATTTTTAAATTTAAGAAAACTGTGAATAAAGTTAGTAACAACAAATATTCTTTCGATTACATCAAAATTATACCCAAAATGCTTCCACAAAACATCATTAGACCTAACAATTAAATATTGTATTATTATTTGCGGTATTTAATGTGGACGTTATGAACCCGACTAATTACATCAGCACACGAGAATTTCTATGAGCGAGAGTAAAAATTCTTACCAATTTTGACGGAAAAGGTATTTTCACATACCTTCCAGGGTTTTGGTACACAACACTATTGACATGGGACCGAGTCTCTAATTCCCCTCCAAAGGAATTTGTGCTAACGATCTCTATCGTTCAAGAAAAATTCGTCGATCCCAGCTGGGTTTTAACCCACGAGCATCGGATCTTGAGGGGAGCACTTTATCCCAAGACCAATGACGTCAACAACAATGCTGTTAACTAGAAAAAAATGTTCCATAACTCTCTCACTTCAGTAGTATCTAATGTGGACTAGGAAATACAGCACGGTATTGTTAATCTTAACTTGCGGTAGTCCCGAAAGACGCGGCAATCCGAACCTCCCTTAAATCCCTTAGTTTTACCATCTCAAACTCTACTCATCGCCCCATTCGAGTTTTTGTTTTCTCTTTATCTTACTGCGACAACTGGGTGTCTTGACGTTTCGTCTTGCTTCTGTGCTTGTGGTTCTACATGAATTTTTTGCGTAACGTTGTCGATTAAAAGAAAACACAACACATTAAACCTAAAACAGAAATGCGTGATTTTAGATGGAATTGAGAAAGGGGGAGACATTAATAAAACTTTTTGCGGATAACTGTGGATAACTCGACCACTTTTGCTATAAAGAAAAATGCCGCGAAGGTACGGGAATGTGTTTTAAAGCCAAATTAATAAAATATATACTGTAAGAATCAATTTACGAATCATAAATAATATACAAATAAATTATTAGATAATATTATTGTACATTTTGTTTACTATCCCTTGATAATCCGAAAATTTTGATATCACCGGACGCCCTTGATAATGTTAGGTTCGGATTAGCAATACCGTGCTGTAGGTATCTTTTCAAGCGTTATCTTTAAATAATTTGACCAAGTAAATATAAGGTTAAAATTTGTTTATGATGTTCTCATATATGTCTACAATTTCACTACTTAGTTACTAAAAATATAAGAAATATAAATACTAAGGACTTTGAAACTAACATAACCTCATAACACTCCAAGTCAGAGGATGGATGCGGGAGGGAAAGTTTTTGAGACGAACATAAGCAAGGTATGGGGGGCAAAACCAGGAGGAAATGTAAGAAATAAGTAAAATATAATATTTAATTTCGGATGAAATCGAATTGAAACTAGTTAAGCCTGAATCAATGAATGCAGTTGTACACTCACACATTTATTTTAATATAGTACTACACGTCTAAATTCCCATTAGGGATTTACGCAGCTTGTAAAAATTTAGTGATACAATGTGAATAAGTTGAATTTAAAATAAATAAAACAGTATTCCGTTGGAGAGGGGAGAGAGAAACAAATTACGTAAGTTTGTAAAGTGATTCTTAGGGCTCGCAGTAGAGATTTGAACTTAGCCCCCTTATATTAGGTCATAACTGCATCCACAAGTCGAGCTCACTGGCACTAAGGCAACCTTGTCAGGCCTTCTTTTAATAAGGAATACAATACACACAGTCTGATTAATAATCATCGAAAGCCCGTTATTTAGAAAAAACTGGACACTCATGTTGCCACAATGGTGGAAATAAAAATACTATAATAGTATTTACTATCTCAATCAGTTTTATTATTTTTAAGGATATTATTATTATTACCGCGTCTTACTAGCCGCTCGGGTTATACGCACTTACGCTAATGTGCAATGGTAGGGTGATTGTGAGATGAAATGGAGGACCTACAGTTTAACGTGGGATCCGAACCACGGTGGAGGCCTGGCATTCCACATATTCACAAGTTGTGATTAATACACGTCTTGTCAGAGGTGAAGGAAGGGATTGGCAATCAGATAAATCTGTGCCGGGACCGAGGATTGAACCCCCGACCCCCAGCACAAAAGTCTGACACCTTACCCCTAGACCGCCAGGTCACCTTTTAAGTATAAATTATTCAGTTATCTAAGAGTAAGTATTATTGGAAGGTTTTGATAGCTTCTAGATTAACTTTTTAATAAATCAAATAAGACATATTTCTAGAATTCCAAATGTTATTGACTTTCAATCAATTTTAGTGGTCGAAAGTGGGCTTCCTATAAAAATCAGGGTTTACATGAAGTAAGATGCAATTCCCTCAGGGTAAACTTTGCCTCTGTAGTCAGAGGCTATGATCTATAGTAGGATTTTGGTACGAAGAGACTTTTAGAAAATACACACATATCTTTTTTTGTGGTCAACATTGATACATGTTACTTTATTATTAGTATTGTTCTATAGGTATTAATACTGTATATTAAAAGTGACAGCCGTATATCACATGACTTGATGTGTGAATATATGAAAATTGTTTGAGTAAATTTCGTGGTTGTAAAAAAAAATGTCTTCTTTTCAGAATCGGGCTGTAAATGTTCGTCTCGAGTGTCATCAAGCACTTTTGTAGGTGTCTCTGTCAGTCACTAGGAGCGCTGTTATCACTGTCCCTCTCACACCGAAACAGGACGAGAGGAATCACCCCTTGTTAAGATCTATTAGCCAGCTGAACGACTAGTTACATACGGGGGGAAAAAAACAATAGTACGAGCTTGGTATAGTGGTCTGAGTATGACATGACATGCATAAAACATCTTGATGGGCGAGTCATCAATCACATAGAAACTATGTTTTCATTAAATATGATCCAACAATTAACCAATCAAATATAGTATTTTAGTTTGCGTGGGATCTAGTTTACATAACGATTTTATAACGCTGAGAAAATTGGAACTGCTGGGTCAAGAAATTGTATAAGTAACTATTGGTATTAAAATGAACGCAAGGAAAACAAATGTAACCAAATAAAATATATATACATATATATTGCTTTATTTACCAATAAAATTATTATTTATCATCATCACCATGTTGATCACGGTGTATGTACCACTATTATTTGCCTTCAAATTTCTGTCTTGGACGTGTTGCTCTAATTCTTACATAATCTAACCCATCCTCATCCTAAATGTTATATATATTTTATTTTTCTTGCGGTTGTTCCAGTAATACGTTTAATACCTTTTAAATCTTATTCACCCTGCTATCTATATCCAGCCGACTCATCGACAAAACTCAAAAATACAATACCATCAAGACATAGTTCAATTCATTACTTTATTTTGATAAATTCTTTATATATTTACTTCTAAATCTAGATATATAGGAAGGTACAGTAGAACTTTGGTTATCCAAACTTCGCTTTGCTGAAACCCGGGTTAACCGAAACGCCGTTTTTTTTTGTAATCGATATAATATAAATAAATAGGAAGCTTTATTAGTCTACTATTTACGTGCTTATGGCAGTAAATTAAAACCATTTTAATTGATACAGTAATTCGGGAAAACAAGGTTGATTACTTTTGTCGCCTCTATTTACGTCAATTCGGAGCTACATCATTTAAAAACACACATGCTGCCAGTTTCATAGTTGCACGCCTCAAGTGTGGCTCTTTACTAAATACAGGATTACACCTACCTATACCAGAGTGGAATGGAACAGTTCCATAACCACTCCTTATGTGCAGCGTCATACAAAATACAGTATGACACCGACCTAGTACTTGAGCGTATAATCCAAACGGGTAGTAAGACGAGGTGCTATAATTTAATTTAAATTTTTCTCAGGGAAGTATTATTTGAAGAGTTTGATAACACTTTTGACTGATAATATAGTATTAGTGAGAAACTAGTAACTATTTCCACCTAAGTTAACAGTAGTCAGTTTCAGCCAATGTTTGCAATAAAAACATTCTGTTCTGTTAGTTACCACCACTCCAGTGGTAATTCGACAAAACACATACAACAGTAGTTTGCAACTAATAATGGTAATCAAACGCACAGAAAATAGGTGAAAGTATCTAATGCATCCGGTAATATTTAGGTTTACGTAAAAGGCCCACCACTGTCCGATTGGAGTGTTTTGGTTGGTTCCTTGACCTGAAGTACCGGTAGCAAAGAAAGTTGGTGAACTTTGAGAACGCTCTAAGAAAGATATGCGAGTTAGAAAGTGCTATTCATAAAGGCGGATGTTGAAAATGTCTGCCTTACTATAATGATACAACCATCTGTTAGCAACAGTCAGACACGCGTGGTATTTTTTTAAAATTTATACTAGACATGTCAATCTTAGAGGATTAGTGATTGATTGAATTTAAGGAGGGACTAAAAAATAGTAAGATTTGTGAAACGAAATAATATACATCATTGCATAGGCACTTCATCAAATATCATAAGTGAAATAATATACACCGCGACATAAACATTGAGAAAAGAGTAATATCTCTGTCCACCAAGGAGCATAACAATCAATTTCTGTTTTCAAAGTGCTCCATAAAAAATATATATACATATTGGCCTATAGCTAAAAAAATATTGGTTTTATGAAAATGTATTCAAAATAAAAGATTTATAACTTATTTTAATAGTATTACAACTTTAAAACGATAGTATATTTCGTATCTCAAATAATCGCGGAGATATGCCCAAAATTGGAAATTTCTGCTTAAGCAAAATACCCTTAAAATCATTTTCATGGAAAAACGAGAATTTCCCTTTTGTTTGTAATGTTAAACAATACATCATATTAGATACATATACGAAATGTAATTAAAATCGTTAGAGCGGTTGTTCTTTTCTCTTTATGACCTTCAGTGAACTACTCTTAATTTTAGGGTTAAATAACTAATTTCAAAAAATTACTAGGGGGGACTTTATTAAAACCTTGGGTACCAAGTTTTGGTACAAACGGTAAAATGGTTCCAGCTTTAGACCAAGATATACACAGACGGACGTGATAGTGAGAACCTCTTTTTCAGTTTGAGGGTGTCAGGAAACGTCGACATTTATCAAAATCTCGAGCCCGATCTTCTTGACGATCACAATACTTCTCTCTGCGAGAAATAGAGAGAAAGTAAAAATAAACAGTACGACAAAATCGTACAAAGTTTTTCATATTATCTATTATAGCCGTGAAGAAAATTTTCCAAAATAGCTTTTCAGTTACCTATTGTGAGTAAACTGTACTCATGAAAACAATTACATAATCTTGTTAATCACAATAAACACTCTTTATATCTAAATTCTAAACCAAATTGTTCAAAGTTTAAAAAAAATATATTCAAATGTTCAAAAAAATAACTCATTTGTTAACTAGCCTAAAAATATTTTTAATTTTTAAAAATAAAAACATATTATTATTTATAATGAAAACTGTTCTCAGATACTCATTTTTAACTCGATATTCAACGCCAATTTAGAAAAATATCAAATTTTCAATAATTTGTCCTAAGTAAACTACAATAAAATTAATTTATTTTAGAAAAATAAGCACACACTCTAATTTGATGATGTAAAATAGTCCTCCCAATATTAATTTTGAACAAAATCGTTAGAGCTTTCCAAAAAATTCAAATTTTTCAAAAATCAGTGAAGAGAAAACTTCCATAAAATTACTATTTTTTACAAACATATATATATAATTATTTATAATTTAAAAAATTTAACACACACGCATTTTTATTTTGATTTTGAACCAAATCACCAGAGCCATTTTTTAAATTATTCAAATTTAATAAAAGCAGTTTTTCCCTAAAACAAGTAGGCTTATACAGTTTTATTTGTTATATAAAATCTCCCTATCTACATTTCAAACAAAATCAATAAGGCCATTTTCAAAATAATACAAATTTTCCAAAGTCCTTAATGAGCAAACTACTCTTTTTCAAGTTTTCACCTCAAAACCAAGTATGCTGTGTTATTTTTTTAGGTAAAAAACTCCGTAGATATCCATTTTAAACAATTTCGTTAGAACCGTTTAAAAAAAATTGTAATTAAAAAATCACTCATTTGTAAACTATTCTTAATTTGAGGGCTAGGGTCATCATCTAAATTTCAAGTTTGGATAAAATCTACTAAACCATTTCAGATCTGTGGCCAGGGAAAGACAGAGAGACAAATTTGTAAAATCCACTTGTTTGGGCTCGGACGCACATAAAACTTTAAAGATTCATCATAATTTTGGGTTCGAGAATTTTCAAGATACAATACTTTCTCTTGATATGAGAAAATCAAATGAACAAAGAGGCCAATTAGTCGCTAAATAATAGCATTCTCTTCATTCAGTGATGGCTAAATGGTCTAAGGCGCTATACTTTAAATGCATTTAGTCACCGTTAACAGGGGGGATGGGATATAAACATTAGTCATCTACCCTAAATTGAATATCATTTCTTAGGTAGCTGCATGGTCATTATTTGGAAACAGCGTCGTCATTATCTTGTATCATTGTGGTCAATCTTCCCTCAAATACACGACACATTTTGTTCGCAACGCTGGTTCATCGATGTTGCCAGTAGCTCCTTCTCACTCCAGCACACCATCTTCCAACATAGTTGAAAGCGGGGACATTTGGCAACAAATATCCGAGAGAGAGAGAGAGGGAAGTTGAAGCTTTTCTCCATAAGAACTGCAGTTTCCTCAGAGGTGATATTGAGTTTAGGCCTGATTTTCCACATATTATTTCCTCTGAGACGTTACCAATTTCCCCACCTTGTCTTGATGATAATTCGGGACAGTTTCCATTAAGTATTCTCCTTGTATCGATTCCTTAGATTGAACCACTAGCAAAGTTTCAATTTAACGAAATAATTAAAATAAAATAATTATTTACTCGGGTCTTCTAATGTTTTACCCAATGTGAAAAACAATCACGTAGTAATTAATCATTCAAGTAAATTGGTGAAGTTTTAAAAAATTATATAATCTGTAATGACATAAACATTTCAAGCATCTCATTAAACAACATTCTTGGCCGTAGTTTGCATTAACTACTTTTCTGAAAGGAATAATCTATCTTGATGAAAAATTGAAATGAGGACACATTCTCAAACGAATGTGCTTGAGAATTTGTAGAAACCTGAACAATTTTTAGTTATATTATTTAGTTTGTATGTTAGAATATTACCAACCAAAACAATAATAATTATTAAAAATATGTTGTAGTTGTAATAGTTGTGATTAACCGACCCACTAGCTAAAATGATCAAAAACAAATTCAAAATCTCAACAAAATTAATATATAGGAAATAATATCACCACTTATTAAATAACTTAGATTACATCAAATTCTTCATTTGACATTAACAAATATAAATATATATATATATATACATATAATATTATTATTGATTAGTTTTGTATATATATATATATATATATATAAAACTAATCAATAATAATATTATTTGAACTAATCATATTAAACTTAGAGGAATTACAAATAATATAAAAAATATTTTTTTGCTTTGGTTATAATTTTTTTTATTTAATAGAAGATGGACATTTTATACGATTATAAGACATCTATAAAGATCTTTGACCAGAACCAAAAACCCATCTTAGTACAACTTAGGCCATATTTTATGTAACGTGTTGCTACGATAAATTGGTAGACACTTGACTCACAACCTGGTCTAGTTTTCTAAAGTAAAAATTACAAAGATAATTTAAAAAATAAATTTTGAGTGGTTAAAAGTGATTTTGTGGATGTAATCTTACTAATAATATTTATGAGCATGACCAATATTATCTAATAAAATTTAAGTATTAACCGCCAGGTTAATGTTTAACACGAGTTGTATCCTAAATTACAGCAGTAAATATTTACCTCACAAAAAAAAGTTTTGTATTATTTTTAATATGGATTTGATTTTTAAATAGTGTACACCCGGAGGCCATGATTCGAGCCTCAACATCCCCATAATCTGAAATTTTGGTGAACAAGGGTGCATTTCTTTTTACTAAGCCTTCTCATCCTCACTAACTTGTGTAAAGTAACTAATTGCCCTGTTTGAAACGTGTCAATGAAATATAAAAAACCGTTTAATCGATTCAGTCATCATTTAATGCTCTCATTTTTTAAAATAATTCAACTCCCAAAAGGTCTCATTATTAAACACATGTTTATACTTTCAGGGTAATAACTGGTTACAGGGTCCGATAACCAACTCTATACTTAATCTGCTACGTGTTGGACTATTATGAACTTATTACGTAGCCTCTAATATAAGAGAATCCCTGATAAAATAAATAATATGAATAAGATCAACATTGTCGATACTGGCCTTAATAACTTTTATCTGACATACGCTTACTTGAACATAGACATAGTGCAATTTAAAATTGCTGAAGAGAATCTCAATCGTTCATGAATGGAGCATAGATGGTAAACAGGACACGTCCAACACTTACGTAAGAGACCAGTACAATCTTTTAGAATGGTTACCGAGAAGTCATTGCATTGCCTGTCGCGCGTTAAAATGTAGCTACTTTCTATCAGCTACATACACAAAGCAGACCACAAAACAGGTTCATAGTGTGTTGTGGTGGTTGTTAATGCTGAGAACTGGTCTACTGCCTAGGAGCAATTCCAATAGATGAACGTTATAAACAAAATTGAGCTTTTAATACTGGTTAGGCAACTAAAGTATGATTCTGGTAGGAAAGAGAGTATCCAACAGTTACAAAACTACTGAAACTACTTTCATATATTATAGGAATGCGTTAATTAATATGACCGTCAGCTGCTACTTTGATAAATAGTATAAATACCTAAAAAATAAAAAACTTGGGCGTGGAGAAGGTTACATAATGATGGTTTACATATCCTATACTCATCACAAGACTTTGTAAGGATAGTCAAGTCTCCCAGATTACGGTGGGTAGGACATGCAGCGCAAATGGAAGAACCTAGAACTTTGTTCAGGGTATTGACTGATAAACCCAATGGTAAGAGACCGTTGGGAAGACCTAGACGCAGATAAGATACAATTATAATGGACCTAAAGAAGATAGATTATAATGAGGTGGACTGGATAGAACTAGCTCAAGATAGGGATAGGTGGCGTACTTTTGTAAGTGCGGCAATGAACTTTCGAGCTCCTAATGCCACGGAGTAAGTAAGTAGTACCTATAAAATAACACGAAATAATATAGTAAAATGTTATCAATGTTGACTATAAAGATATAGGTTTGTATTTTCCAAAAGGTCTTTCAGCTTTTCTTTAGTCAGTTTGTATTTTCCTCACTCCACGTCTTACTGCTGGTCACGAATGTTCGTATATCTACATTAGTGGGATAGGAATGAGGAAGGTAGCTTTTTAGAGTAAATGTACCCGAATTCGCGTAGAGGAGGATTTTAATCCCGAACACACCCCTTCCTTGTAATCCAGACAAGATGAGAATAACGCCTTTGTCCGTATGTCCACCAGTTTGGGAAGCATTGAGTTAGGCAGATGATAATTAAACTTGCGTCTTACTGCCTGTTTGGGATATATTATTTTAAATTATTATTTTCATCACAAAGATTCTTAACAGCTTAATCTAAAGGGTAATCTTGGATGAGAAAGTTTAGTTTACATAAAGTGCACCCACATTAGCTTGGAAGAAAAAATATAGAAATCAAACTGATAAATCATCGGTGGGAAATCAATCGCCTCTAGTTCACCCGGTCGAGATTCGGAACTTATGCCGGGATCACAATCAACGTAACGTTCACTTAAAGTTAACTTAACGTATGTGTGATCACGATTCACGTAACTTAAAGTAACAACTCGAGCCAAACATCTTCATTCTCGAGTATAATCTGTGATTTGTACTATTTGTACAGTGATGATCTATAAATGTTTACTGTTTTCAATCGATATAATAAATATATATTACTAAACTTTTTTGATAAATTTAGCTTTCCTATTTTAGTTTAATAATTTTGTTTCAATGTCTGATCACTAGAACTTATGCTAATGATTAAACATTGGTCATAATACGAACAAATGAATTACTAAATAGACCTGGTGACGTCACTCGCATGGCTGGCTAGATCACGTGATACCTTTCAAGTAACGTTCACTTAAACTAAAAGACCTCCCAGGACATCTCTTACGTTAATTTAACTGCAAGTCAACGTTAAGTTAACTGTATCGTGATCGCTTCCATTTAAACACACGAAGATGTTCTTTACGTTAAGTTACGTTAAGTTAACTTTAAGTTAACGTTAAGTTGATCGTGATCCCGGCATTAGACCTTCCATTCGCAGTCAATCCAATATGTTGCGAGCCTGACGCCTTACGCAGCGTGATTATCATTGTAGGTATAGGAATATCCAAAATTTACACGAAATAATTAAAGCACAGGACAAGAGTGAATTTTTAAGGAAAGGACATTAGTATCTGCCTGAATATAGGATAAAAAACCATCGATATAAATATCCACCTTGAGGATGGAAAATTAATGGAAATATCCACCCTGAGGATGGGTAATCTCAATTTAAATATCCACCTTTAATCTACACTTCCCTTACCCTGACTTGACTGATTGCACTATGGCCCGATTTTATAAGCTATCTCAAAGTAGAATTAATCAAGGTAAGATTCTTACCTTCCATGGTAAACGTAGAATACCTTACTTGGATTAGAACACAGGAGCCCCAGATCAGAGTATACAGTCTGGTGCAGATTTAGATTGAAATTTAGATAGGAAGGAGCCTTTTTTTGAAAGTTACCAAACAAACAACTACTACTGAAAAACAAATGCAGGGAAAGGGACCATAAATATGTATGGGTAAAAATATAGTAAGATTTACGTGCGCAAGCGTGATGGTAAAATTAGCTTTAAAATAGAGGCGGAAAGTGATCTAACTAAAATAGATTACAAAATAAAGTGTACCGCTTTAGTTTAAATTAGTATGTTTATGGGTTTTTTTTGTTTTGTAAAATATTATGATAAATACGATCAATCATAATAAAAGTCACGATAGTGTTAACAACAAAAACAGAACACGTCTATATAAACAATCAACCGATACAGAAGAAAATGATGAAAATTAAGATACTATATCAACTATTGATAATTATATTAGGTCCATACAGTGTCAAGAATATGACGATCCCAATGAATGGACCGAACCTTTAGCATACATAATACTGAGTAAGAATAATGATATGTAGGCCTATTATCAATAGCTATGGTATAAGACTACCAAAATATTAAAACCTTACTAATTTTGGCCACTAGAAAAATACGTTTTAATTTTCTAAAATGCCCTTTCTATGAGAATTGGACTGTGGTAATATTGACTTAATTCGATGACTTTTGCTTCACAACAGCCGTCCGTCTTGAGGGAAATATACCCCAGTAAAATCGCACACACGAGCACACAAAAGGACAGTACTTACCGGTACTTGTAATATATCTAAATGTAGGAAATGAAATAAAGACGTTAGGTCATCAAACATAATGCAGTCAACATTACATCAGGCGTGCTTGAATAAATAGTAACGTGACCTCCTAAGACTTCCGTCGAGCTTTCTCCTTCCTCAGGAAGATAGATAACTTCTGCCGGAATTAAACACGCATCAACCACGCTTCGATATTTGCAATACCATTGAATTTCCCTTCTTATGACGCAAATGTTATTAATACGACATATTCCTATTGTTATGTAAATATATTACAACATATTAAACTTGCAAGTCCGTCACTCTCGCAATAGACTAGACTGCCGATGACATGAAAATCAAAGTTCGAGTCCCGGTCGGGTGCAATGAAGGTGATTATTCATAAAGGATTTTCTACTTTACCTCCACGCAAATACGGGTACATGTCCTATAAATTCAACCTTCATCATGCATAGCACATTAGCGTAATTAGTAAATATGCGTATAGCTCGAACGGGTAGTAAGACGCGGTGTTAAAAAAAAAAACCTTGCACTTCGCAACTTTAAAGAGCTTAGACCAGTTGGTAATCGAAATATTTACTCCTGGATTATAATAAAGCGATCATTGCAGTTAAAATGTTAATAGTAATTTATTTATCAGATAGAAAAATTTCACCTAACCAAGGGGCTCGAGCCTGGGACCTCTGGCTTAACATGATGATAATTTACACAGGCAGAATTGGTGTATTTGTCAGCACTCCCGACTCTGATAAATGGGATTGTAACCGATTTATTTTGGGTTATATCATTGCATCTTACTACCCGCCCGTGCTATACGCTGAATTTTTACTTAAGTAAATGTGGTCAGGTCGAGTATGAAAGATTGAGAGGAAATTTACCCGCATTTTCGATTAGGGAGCGTGGGAATCCCTTTAGGGAAAAAAACTCAGTACACACGGCCGGGACTCGAACTCCAACCAACGGAAAACCATCTCAGATGAGCCACACATTTAATCCTCTTGCACACCGATGCGGACCGCTTGGTTCTAATTTGAGACAGGAGTATTGAAAATATTGGGTGCATTGTTCTAACTGTAGGCCTACATTTCCCTCTTTCCTGTTCAGGTGAGTTCTGTTGCATTTTCTTTTAACAAACTTTATCATCTCATACATTCTTTGATTAAGTTGTCAACCTGTGTGTTGAACGTAAGGTTTCTATCAAAAAGTGGCCGGCTTTAAGTGTGCCTTAAATTGAGAAATGAAACACTTTTGAGCTGAATAATCGAAGTAAATTGATTTAATAATGACCCAAATGATATCCGTGAAGTTGGCGGCACCCATAACGGCACAAATTCAGAAGTTTATGCTGAATTTGTGCCACAAGAAAATCCAATTCTCATATTTTGTGACGTTATAGTTTTCATGAAAAAAAAAAAAAGAGCTGGGTCCTGCTAACTTCACGTAATAGAACCATAATGGCACAATTTATTAAACCTATGCCAATATTGAATGCTGAAATTGTGCCACAAGAATGTCCAATTTCCATAAATTTTTGCTACAGTAGTTTTCGGTAAAGCACCTAAGAATAGTGGGTTCTACTATAAACTATATATATATATATATATATATATATATCAGTGAGTGCATAATAGTGGCCTACACGTATCTTATGACTCATGTCACTAATACACATCCAGTAGTAATATTTTAAAGGCCCCTACTCGTACGAGACATTTGGACAAATAAGGCTTCCCACGCCCTCTTATTTCAGCTACTAACTAAACTGTACGTACAGTAATAGTCCATCCTATTAAAACATAGAGCGCTCACAAGCTATGATAAACCACAATCAACACAGTCGTAGACTCCTGACAAAATTATGTAATCGAATTACTCTTTCCATAGCACATTTTCAATAGTACATTAAATATTTAGTTTGGATTGACCAAAGAACCCTTTTTCGAGTGATAAATAACTCATTGGTTAATATTTACTGAGAAACAATGGAAAAAAGCATGTGTTGTAGGAGCATGGGTTCGACTTCATTAACTCTGAGATATACTTAAGAAAAACCAAAACAAATAAAATACGATTGATTAGGTACAGCTCCAAGTCTAGTAACTGTAATTATTATGTTTGGTAGTAGTATATGTTAAGATGATTAATGTTTATGATATTTTATTTATATTCTTCCTTAGTTATAAATTAAAGATACGTTTCAAGCCAAAATACTGAAACAATTAATATAACCTTAATTCATTTGCTTTACTGTTTTGATTTGAAATGTCCTAGTTAAAATCAAGTAAAACTGAATCTAGTTTAAATCATATGTGAGAAATATTCATCCAATAAATAACTATGATCTTCATAGATAAATAATTGTACTTTTCTATCACCAACACTTTTTGAAAAGGGCCCCTAGACTCACTTTAAAACAAATGAGGGTGTAAGATTGGAATAAAATGGGGTGGTGAAAGCTTATCAACTTAGTTGAAGTATATAGACAATTTACATTAATTCGACGTCGCACACATCTTCAAAGGTCTGTGGAGACTCCAGTTTATAAGCGATATTCGCCCGAAGAGGAACCGAGGGATGAAGATGATCTAATATAGTAGAAGGCACTATCAAATAGATTTATAAGTATTTGCTAAAAATAGAATTAATCGATGTATAGGTTAAATAATTGGAACATTTAAGCGTTTTTGGGAAATGATGGATATTTTCCTGTACATAAATGTCGATTTTTGCAAATAGGATCTATCTGTTAAAGTGCAAAATAGCTGTATCGAAAATTGGTTTTGTACACTAATAGCCAATAAGGTCGATTATCACTCAGCCTCGATGTAGAGATGGGGGGGAGACAAGATCATCCCTGTGAATGGAGACATCTTAAGGTGGGAGTGTACTCAACGCAAGAGAAGGTCAGTTTTTTTTGCACTTTTTATAGCAAAACCTTTTTTGGCTAAGCTAAATAAAATAGTTCTCCAGTAGAAACATACATTTTAATTTTCTTCATATTGCGAGCTCAACAGTTCTTGAATATCTTACACGAGCGTAGCGGTACTAGACGAGAATTTTTTTTAAAATGAAAAGAAAAAGTTGTCACTAAATTCCAGGATATCCTTGAGAGATATTCAAGAACTGTTGATATCACCAAGTTAAGAAAATTAAATTCTATATTTGTATAGAAGCAATATTTGATTCATTTTGTCTAAATAAAAGTTTTGATATAAAAACTGAAAAAACCCTGACCTTTCCTCGCGTTCCCTGCATCTCCATCTTAAGGCATCTGAGTACTTTTCCTATCTTCATTCAACTTGCTAAATACTATCAAAATGTTCGACTGTTTTTTTCATAGGTAGTGCCCATTGCTAGTCCATCAGTTTGGAGGATATCTCCTCCGTACTGACTTTTCAGAGCTTCAATCCTGTTGGGGGGAAAAGGCAGGGTCAACCTCAAGGTACTGTGCAGTACGTTTTATATAAAAGGGGGCTTTATTAGAGGTTATGAAAGTTATTAAAGCAATTTTTATATGGCCTATGTATACGTCAATTCATGTGATATACAATCGTCCCCTTTCATAGACACCTTTAAAATGATACTAATTATAAAGTAAACTACTATAATTGTTGATCACATAAAAATATGTTTATATTTTATAAATATTCCTTCCTACCAAAATCTAGCTAGAATATGTTTGTCTCTCAAACAGAAATTTGAGCATTGATCCTGGCCTTCTTAACTAGGTTTTGTTTTCAATAGTGGTTTTTCGTCCTCACTTTAAAGCAAATCCTGGTAGAGATTCTCTTATTTGTTTTTCTTAGTCTTCTACTTTTAGATTAAGTATTTTACAGCTTTCTATTGGTCTTATCACTAAATAAGTAATATATGTGATTAAATAGAAACAAAAACAATATGACGTAAGCAAATGAAACGTTTCACGAATATGTAACACCCAATTCCACATTCATTACAGGGTAACGTCCACATAAGAACAAATTATGAAATAATAGTGAGAGCTTATATTATAATCAGGATTATTGTATTTATTTTATATACAATGTCAAATAAATTACATTTGAAATATAATTAAGGCATATTTGAGTATGTATATTCAAAAGAATAACGTGTACAAATAATTACAGATATATTTTTAAATAACATATGTTCAGTCCACAATAAATATCAGTTATAAGAAATTGTTACTACCACGCTATACTTACTTACTTTATGTTTAGTTAGTTTAGGAACTCGAAAGCTCATAGCCGCACTTATAAAAGTACGCCACATATCCATATCTTGAGATAGTTGTATCCAATCCACCTCATTACATCCTATCACTTTCAGGTCCATTCTAATGCTATCCTCCCATCTGAGTCTAGGTCTTCTCAATGGTTTCTTCCCATTGGGTTTGCCAGCCAATACTATGAACATGGTTCTAGACTCTCCCATACGCATTGCATGTACTGCCCACCGTAATCTACAAGTCTTGATTATCCTAACAATATTATAATGTAGTTGATTTTTGGACTGCTCTCATATATTTAAAAGGGGTCATGGATGAAGGTATTTTTCTTTAAAGTGTCTTATGTAAATTGTCTTTTTGCTTCATCCATGGAGGGTCACGCGTTTTCGCAGAATAGTCCGTAGGAGGATTTCACTAGAAGGACTTGTTTACTTTTCTCAAAATATAACTCCGCAGTATTTAACAAACTAGCGAGAAAAGCCAGCTCCCTATATCCAATAGG
>CABFWB010001155.1:166111-182443 GCA_902151455.1 Timema bartmani | reverse complement strand
TCTGTAGTATGGCTTTGCATGCTGGCACCCTTGACATGGTTATGCTATACAGTGTATTGAGCTAGTGTTAATAAAATGCTAGAAGTATTGTTCTCGTGAGCAATAAAACCAACATATATTCGAGGAGGGGGGGAGAGTAATTGTAATTTAATAGAAGTGATCACTGTGCTGAGCTCTATTGTATTGAAACATAATTAAATAATTAACATAAATAGTTTGTAATGATGTTGTAACATGAACTCAATAAAAGTTTAAAGATACAGGAACATAAATATTAATCAATAAGTATTTTTAACATAAGAGATTTAAAAAAGAAGAGCAGGGTAAAAACACTATAATGCTATTTATAAGCTTAACAAAATATATTCTTACTTAAAACTTTAATAGTTTTTCACATAAAACAGTTTGTGTCTGATATTTTCCCATAAGAATATAAACTTAAAGAATTGTCTTCATCCATTTTTCTGTTCAGTCGTTTAAGTATGTTAATAAGAGGTATTCAAAATCCCAACAGATTGATAAAAAAAAAGTCCATTAACTTGAGATTAAGTTTATTCTTGTGTTCAAATGGGTACAAACTAACTACTTGTTGTGCCTTCACCTTTAGTGCTTTGACAAATCATTTGATCCGGCTCATTTTCACAAGGTTGGTAAGAATTGCCATTAGAGCTGTCAGCTTGCTGACTTTCCTCTGTCACAGATTCTTTCTTACTTTCATCTGTAACAACACTTCCCCGCACTATCTTCTCCGAGTGGGGCTGCTTGGGTGAGCGCACCACTTCACTCAGGTACTCTTCAGAGGTTCCTTGTGAGATGGAGCCAGGTACTATTCGATCTGCATGATCCAACTTTGGTGTGTTGTAATGGATGGATTCCTCTTTGGGTGTCTCAGTACGTAAACGTATGGGTGTGGTAGGCAAACTTATTGAAAGCTCTTCTTGAGTAGCATAAATAGATTCTTTGGAATCTCCTCTTGAAATAGAGCCAGGAACAATTTTATCTGAATGGGATAGTTTGGGTGTCAATGATCGATTACAAACCTGAGCTGCCATAATTTCTTCTTGAGAAATACCTCGGCTTATACTTCCAGGAACTATCTTGTCAGAGCGAGATACTATTGGTGAACAAGGAAGTGAATTAGGTTTTTTCATTTCAACAGATATTTGCTTTATAATTTTTTCAGTGTGTTCAGTCTTGTGGGTCACAGTGGCTTTTGTAATATCTAGTGCATTATTTAATAAAGTGTTGGTACATTCTAAGCTTTCGTCAGTACCATTGATTTTACTCGGTTTTTCAGTTGTATTTAAGGTGTATTCATTTGATAAAACCACAGTTGCATTTTCTGTCGTGTCTACAGCCGACATAATTGCCCCATCAATATATTCTTGGTCAAGGGGAAAGTCTTGTTTCTGAGATTCAACACCACCTGGACTTTGTATTTGTAAACAAGCTTCGGCTTGCTGGTTTATTAATAATAAGAGATTCACTAGGAAAATAATTTTCTTGGTTATGATCAATCAATGGTTTGTCATGAATGTAATTTTGTAGAGTTTGCAGACTACTATTTAAAGATTCAATACAATCACCATATTGTGAATGCTGTTCATTGTCCTCAACTTCATTGATCTCTTGTGAAGGTTGCTCACTATCCTCAACTCCAACAATCTCTTGTGAAAGTTGTTTCACTGTCCTCGACTTTAACTTCATTAATATCTTGTGAATCATGTTCAATGTTCTTGAGTTCAACTTCATTGATATCTTGTGAATCAGACTCACTATTCTTGACTTCAACTTCATTGATATTTTGTGAACCCCACTCAATGTCATTGACTTCAACTTCATTGATATTTTGTGAATTGCACTCATTGTCCTTGACTTCAACTTCAGTAGTATCTTGTGAATGCTGTTCAATGTCCTTGACTTTAACTTCAGTAGTATCTTGTGAATGCTGTTCACTGTCCTTGACTTCAACTTCAGTAGTATATTGTGAATGCTGTTCATTGTCCTTGACTTCAACTTCAGTAGTATCTTGTGAATGCTGTTCACTGTCCTTGACTTCAACTTCAGTAGTATCTTGTGAATGCTGTTCACTGTCCTTGACTTCAACTCCAGTAGTATCTTGTGACTGCTGTTCACTGTCCTTGACTTCAACTTCGTTGATATCTTGGGAATTATGCTCACTGTCTTTGACTTCGACTTCATTGGTACCTTGTGAATGCTGTTCATTGTCCTGGACTTTGATTTTATTTAAATCTTGTAAACATTGCTGCCCTTCTGGACTTATATAATCTTCAGGAGGGATTGATCTCTCAATATTTGATGTGAGGAGGGCAAATCCCTCTGCAACAAGTATATCTGCAATACTTTTGTCACTGGCAAACATATTGACTAACTTTACTTCTTCCCCACTTAATATTTCAACTGTTAATGGGTCTTCAGATTCCAATAGACTTTCAAAGCGCTCCAAAGATTCTGCACTCCATTCAATGCCTTCCACTGGCTCCAAACTGAATTTGCATTTAATGGCAAAACCAGGACTTTGCTTCAGTTCATCTGGCAAAGTTCTCAAGCTACCAGAAGTGATATCAACCACATCTGTGTTACCATAGTCAACAAATACTACAGTGATTAAGTTATTGTCAGTCTCTAAGACCTTGGCCCTATACCAAGATTCATCATACAAAGCAGCCAGTAATATGTCTTCGTCTGGTAGAGTTTCAATAATTTGTAGGTCATCAGCTTTTGTTTGTAGTTCAAATTGCATTGCTTCAATGGCAGCTGCATCACCTGCATTTTGTACCCAGAACAATGCTGGTGATTCTATATGGGATAGGAAAACAGAAAGTTTTGTCCCTTGGGCCAATAGTTCGTCAGAAATAACTTGTTCAGTAGCAAATTGGGTGCCAGTGATATGAGTGGCGAAATTCAAAGACACTAGTTGTGCACTTAAGCAGCAGTCATTATGTACAAGCTCCGCAAGCCATTTGCCCTCGCTTAGGATCAAAGATGCAACAAATTCTTTTTCAAATGTTAAATCAGTCACCTTTTCTGTAAACTCTTCAATAGAAACTGTTGGTTCAACAGGGAGGATAACACAAAATGACATGATATTTGGAACATGAAATGACACATCCAACACTCGTAGATTGGAAAGAGGTATTGTTTCACTGTTCCCGTAATCTAAAAATACTACACAAGCACCATCTGTTGAAACTGACAGAACCTTAGCTCTGTACCAGCCATCATCCTTGCTAGACTTGGCTGCACAAAGTTGCCCTTTGTTAACATCCAAAGCAGTTCCTTGGGACTCAGTCTCATAAAATGAAAATAGCTGCTCCAATAGTTCAGCCAAGACATTGGCGTCTTTGACCATCTGAAGATATAATTTGGTTCCTTCGACATGAGACACCCACACTTGTGCTTGACCTCGTATTAGTTGAGGGCATAACGGATCAACTTGAGATGTTTCATTGCCAAGATGATTAATTAGTTCAAACTTCTTACCATTGGTGTCATATAGTGTTACATTAAGTCTGCAATAAAAATAATAGCATTAATGTTATTTAAAATTATTAATACAAACAGAAAAACAAATAAAATGTATTAGTTGAAATGTGCTGTTTCCATAATCAGAAACTTTGTTATGTGTACATATATTTACAAAAAATATTGTTTATTTACAAATGTTGAAATAAATATTTCCAACAAAACACATATTCTTTACATTCAATTAGATATTGAATCTTATCATAGCTCAGAGCTATTATAAATTATATATATTCCCTAGAGGTCTGTGCGCTCAATTCTTATGATTCGAGCCGATATCGAAGTGAGTTTCTCATGAAGCTCCCGAGTATTGAAATGAGTCAAGCTTAGGTTGAATATAATATATATAATATAAAAAACTAATACACGTTAAATTTATTTTAGTGAAATAAAACATATATTTAAAAAGTTTTAAAATCTCAAATTTTTAACTATATTATTATAGTAACTGAAAAATTAATTATGGTTCAAGTTAAAGTTCCTAAGTAAAGTTAAAAAAAAATTTATTCCCTATCTATATGAAATGCAGCTGTTCACTTTGTTCTGGTCTATTACCAGAAAGAGAGATTAGAGCATTAACCTTTGCATTAAGGTGTACTTGATACCATCTTGCACTAAGCTATTTGTGTTCTAAAATCCATACAGATATATATCTTTCTATATCTTCTTTTATTTAAGCCTCATACTATCTTCCTTTCATCAAAAAACAAGTTTACTCTTTTTGCTGACTTTGACATTTGAGTGGCCATTTGCTGCACAATACACTCTTTGTTAGGTAATACCACCCACCCCCCTCCAGCATCATTTGCACAAAACACATCCCAACAAGGAGAGAAGCAAGAGTAAACAATTAGTCATTTAAAAATAATTATTTGAATTAGGAGGGATAGCCACTTAACCACACTTAGGTTACTGATAGTGGAGTAGAAATTGTCTAGATAAAACACTAAAAAAAACACACAAGTACATATTTAAGGACCAGTTTTCACTGTCAGAGACAGCTTCTTTAGTTCTCCTCTGTCTGTGATAGTGAAAGCTTGTCCTTAAATTCAAGAAATTGTGGTTTTTTTTTTTTAGTGTTTTATCTAAACCATTTCACTAAGTTAAGTGTACTGGCTATCCTTCCTAATTTAAACAATGATTTAGCCTATTACTCTATTCCAAATATCCTTATCATTCAGAAATAAGGAATCCAAATACAAATTTGACAAATGCACACTTGCTTACTTTTGTTATGTAAGTACATGTTCATGCAATGTCTTGTGGGTTTCATGTTTTAAGCAAGAATTATGAGGTGTTTGACCTTCAAACATCGATCAGCCATCCTCGGAGGACTTTGTAGGTTCTAATCCCAGTTGGGTTTAAGGTGAGATGGAAAAGGACGTGACAAAAAGCCAATGTTTTTGCAGTTTTTAGTGGCAAAACATTTTTTTGGCCGAAATAAATACAATATTGCTCGAGTACAAAGAGTTTAATTTTCTTCACATGTTAATAGCAACAGTTCCTGAATATTTGTCATGAGCATGGCGGCATTATCTAACCAACTTTTTAAATGAAGAGAAAAAGTTCTCAATAAATTCCAGGCCACCCTTAACCAATATTCAAGAAATTTTGAGGTCACCATGTGAAGAAAATGAAATTTTATGTTTGTACTGGAGCAATATTTTATTTATTTTGGCCAAAAAAATATTTTGCCATAAAAAGTTCCTAAACACTTCCTTTCCTCGCGTCCCCTTCCATCCCAACTTAAAGTTTATTATTAATATTCATTTGGTGTTAAAACAAATGTTATGAGTGATTCACTAAATATATGCAGTCTGAAGCACTTCTAGTCCTTGGCTTGCATCAAGTGTACGAAAAGAAAATGTTCTATGAGAAATTGGCTAAGCATAAAGATACAATATAAATAATTATCTTCAAAATATGCATTATAAATTAGATGATATCAAGTCAAAAGTTCCAAACCATAGCACACATACCCACATTCCATATGCACGCAAATGTGTTTCATACCTGTTTTCTGTGATAGAGTCAACATGCATGATGACATCCTGATCTTCTAAACTTTCTTTGAATTGTTCCTCAAGATCTGAGTTTGGTGGGTTTAGATCAATCCCAGTCAAAGAACACTCTATAGCTTGTCCAGGAAAGCTTGCAAGGGATGTAGGTATACCCAGTAACTGTAAAGGTAGAATTACCCGGGTATTTCTAAGATGTACGTGAACATGTGTGACATATGTATCAGGAAAAAAAAATTGATTCAATTATATAAAGTTACAACACTAAAAAAACACAAGATCAAATTTGTAAGTTACCATAACTGTGTATGCAAATACTGTTCTAAGGGTTCCAGGTACCATAAGAGACGATGAATTAATAGTTTGATCTAACCAGCTTAAAATTCTTTATCACACCAAGGATTACACTAAACAATACAATTTTCAGAAAAATACCACAGAATTTAAAAATAGTTTTATTAAAATAAAAATCTAGCAAATTGATATTACTTTCGCTGTTATTTTAAGAACGCATCGAACTGCTCTTCAATTAGATTTCTGATTCGAGTGTAGTATTTTATCTATTTTCCTGACTATCCTGCCAGGAGATGGTTTCTTAATTTATACCTATCATATGCAATTTTTATTAATTCTAATACCTGTAGCATATTTTACTATTTACAAATTATATATATATATCTTTACACTTAAGCGTACAAACATTGGTAGTTACTATACATCAATATATACACATACGATACTTGGTTACAGTCTCCACGACTCTAGTTTAACACGACCAGTCCTAAACGCATTCACAAGAAGACTACTTTACTACCTGGCTATGTGCACATGTGTGCCCCCAACCCATCTTTCCACATTCCAGTTACAAAGATGGGTATGCTCACTGCACTCACAAAATGGTCACTACAGCTATCCGTTTCATATCCAACAAACCTTATCTTTAGATACTTCATCAGTATCTCCATAATCAAGATAGTTCACAAGTACTCCAGCTGTGTTGGTACAATCCAACACCATTGCTCGGTACCATTGCTCTGAGTCGGGAGAAGAGATGCATAAAGCATTTAACACTAGTTCGTCATCTGGCAATGGAACAACATTCTGAAATTACAAAAATAAGACAAGTGTTATTTATGTGTCTTCCTATCCAGCTAAAATTATGTAAAGGATTTTATGACATTTAGGGTTGCTTCGTGATGAATCACTCTGATGTTTAATTAAAAGCTTTCGCAGATATTATGAGAAGAGTAAGGGAATAGGTTATACTATTTTTGCCAAATTGATTAAGAGGGGAGGGTGAAATAGGGTGCGTGCTAATTCTTTATTGATTTACTTTTCATTATTTTTCTCTTTTCTTTTTGATCAGTATTTTGGCACATTATTATTACAATTATTATTATTATTATTATTATTATTATCATCATCATCATCAATACAGGAGGTGCAGTTTATTTAAATTATAGAGAATACAAATGTGGCGCTAATTTTAAGTTTTGCTTAGGGTGCATGAAACTTGCGCCGGGCCTATGTGAGGTAATGTTTCATTTTTTGATTTATTTATTTTTATCGGCGGCGGTTAGCCTTCCTTTTGGATTGAACTATGTAGGTCTAAACTATGTTATTAATTTCCCTATTTCTGGCCTAGGACTCATTTACACTTTATCTCTTTTATTTAACTAGTCATGCAACTTAAAAGTATGTAAAACCTCTACATTATAACCTTTAAGATTTTTGCTAAGTCTAAAGATTGCATATAAGATTCCATGCCAAGGCCGATGCACAAGTAAGGTAGAGGACATGTGGATTTGCTTGCTAGGATGATCGAACGACTGGCTCTATTCCAAGAAATTATGCAATAAGTTAGTCGTGAAGAGGTCACACAGAAGTCTGGTCTCAGCAGGCTTCAGCTGTACTTGGCTCATACCACATTATGGAGCATGAACTATCGAGACAACACGTATTTTGATGCTACTTTGTTTTCGCGACAGGATCTGGCAAGCCTAGATTTCAATAAGTTAACTACTCAATTAATATACATCGGTATAATATAACAGATCCAAATGAAAGGCCGATTAAATTATATACCGGTCAAACCACACTCACTTTTTGTAAATTACTGGTAGAGTTAAAATTCCTGATTATTTATTCCCACTATTTTATTCCCAGCCATAGTTTGAACTTTGGTTTTCATATTTTTTATAACCGTATGATACTTGATCTGCTCAAATAAATAGATTCACTCTTCCACACTGAGAACAGTGTTTTTCATCTTTTCTAACATTTTAACAAATCTATGTTTGTTTATAATCAGTTTAGTTAACTTTACAATCAAAATTGTCACTATAGAAGGTGATATTATTATTACTATAATTATTATTAGCACTGCATCTTACTACCCGTTCGGGTTATACGCACTTACGCTAATGCGTAATGGTAGGGTGATTGTGAGATGAAATGGAGGATCTACAGTTTAACGTGGAATCCAAACCACAACGGAGGCATGGCATTCCACACATTCATAAGTTGTGATTAATACAAATCTTGTCAAAGGTGAAGGCAGGATTTGGTAATCAGATAAATCTGTGCCGGGACCAAGGATTGAACCCGAGACTCCTAGTACAGAAGTCTGACACCTTACCCCTAGACCGTCAGATCATCAAGGCAATGTAGATAATCTTATTTCCCATCGGTGTGCGGGGTACCTCTGGTAAATTATTTGAATGTTAGATGGATGTTCTAGTAAGACATGTGATAAACTCGATTTTGACTTATCTTCAAATTTACTTGTTCTTCGGCTGTGCATAGCATCCATTCTTGCATACAATCCTAAACTCTGTATGGCCAAAACAATAAAAATGTTACTTTCTTTCAGGTCAAGAATTCTGACAATGGAAATACCATTCTTCTTCTTCTTCTGTAAATTATTTTTTGCATGGTAAGGACTTTCTTAATTTGGTCAGTATTTGAGAAATGCATTTTTAGGGAAAACTATTTAACAAAGATGAGTGTATTTATATTAGATGAGTTTCTTGGTATTTTAATTTTTCTCATCAGAATGTAAATGTTGAGAAATAATAACTGTTCTTTTGGATTTTGAAAACCTACTACAGTTATTTTGTAGTGTTCCTTTTTTGTGTCTCAACATTATTTTATTATTTTTTACTAAATTCTCAAATGACTGACTGTTGCAAGAATATAATCATTGTTGGTCTATTATACCCTGAATGTAATTTAATCCATCCCCCCTTTTAATACTGATATAATTAAAGGGTAAATATAACTTTTTACAGCATTATCAGATGTATTATTTCTTTGTCACCTTTATTTTTAATTCGCAATAAAATATTATTCTCTGATTTTCTACATTAATGTTTTTTTATATTTATTTATTCCCAATCGTAAAATTAGTTAAGGCTGTTCTATACCCTTGTGCATGTTGTCAATTAAAAAATGCTTCCTAAATAATGAATCTGCTTAGTTAAACAAAAAAAACACAAATTTGTTTTAAAATAAACATATCTCACTACTTATTTTATTTTTCAGAGTTATAAAGTTGATGATTTAGATTTTATTGAAGTTTTTGTTCAAAATATTTTTTTAATACAATGATCTTATGCAACTTTTTTACTCCTATTAGTAGGGATGTTAAAAAAGTATCGATTCTTTACTAATATTGATATTTTCCTTTCAATACTAGTATTTTTTTTACTCGATACTATTTTTAAAATACTTTTACTGATATTGGTACTCACACCCCGGTATTAAAAGAAACACCTTTTTTTCTATCTTCACTCATGCTGGAATTAAATGTTTATTGGGGTGAGTTGTGGAGGAAGAACAAATTACACTTTCTCAATTCTTACTCATTTTCTGCATGACAAGCAAGAAGAAGCTCTAGCATTTAATCTCTTTCAGCTCATAATTTATAGCTGTTCTTTCACCTTTGTTTATCAATACAGCCTGATGCCTGCCAGTGATGGAGTGAATGGCAACAAGTCTACTACCCCTTCCTTTATTAATGAGCACTGTCATCACAAACTAAAAAAAATAAGCTTTTGTAGAGCACGATGAACTCAGTCGATGAACTCAGTCGACTCAAAGAGTGACCCAAGCAGCCGAAGCGGAAAAGTTTATGTGGGTTGTTTAAGCAGATGAAGCATGGCCAGCCTACCATTCTTCTATTGTTTGTCAATAGTTAATCATCTATTTTGATAGAATATATAACCGATGAATAGATAAAATATAGTGACTTATGGATAGAAAAAAAAATTCCAGAATAAAATTTCGATATCAATACTTACTCTTATTGATACTAGTGAGGTACCGATAATTTTTTTTTCCAGATACTTTTAATGAGTAGAGTATCGATATTTCTCGATACCCCATCTCTACCTAGAAGTTTGTATTTTACACACAAGGTGTCAGTGGTTGTTAGTCACTGCTGCATCTCAGTTATCTTCTGGATAAAAGGCTGACCTTTATGAACAGTGATAGCTCATAACTTGACTCAATAGCAAAAATTAGAAAGGTGACATTTATAGTTGACCAGCCACTGAAAGAGCCTTTTCTGAAAGCTAATACGGTTGTGTTTATGTGGTAAATGTGTTTTGCAGCTTCTATTTTTACTTTCTCATAACTCCTTGGAGAGAGAAGATATCGGTGTATTCATAAAAAAAATTCAATGTTTCATGACCATCTGGAAGAGTGTTTTTTTGCAATGCTGTATGTATGTCTCTCAGCCTAGAGACAAAACTATGATCCATGAAATAATAAATAAAAAGTATTATATTCACACTTATATTTTCTTATAACTGGCCACCATAGATTATAAAATAAATAAGGGGTTTTTTTTTAGAGAAAGGACCATTATACAATATTAGTTCAGAATAAAATGTTTTTATTTTGTGAGCACATGGGCATGAATACAACCAAATATGGTTTGTATAATGTCATAAATAGCACTCAGTCTGGTTCACCATCTTTATAAATATAAAGAGAAGGCATCCTTTTAGAAGCTTTCATTTACAAAGCATTTTCAAGTAAACTACAATGTTTCTTCCACAAAAAATAAACATCCAAACAACTATTTTTATAAGTTAATATTTCAATAATGTAAAAATGCTTAAAACAAAAAAGCAACATTAAAAACAAATTGTTGTGAAAGTTTTGACCGCCAAAAGTGACAACAGCTCAACATATGGTCTTGAAGATCACATCGGTTGGCAAATGGATACACGAGAGTAGATCTGTATATTTGGAAGAAGATACAGGAAAGATGGATAGAAAACATATAAAAGGGAACAAATACCGATATGGCTTTTACAATGAAAAGGAGAACACCATACACACTTGACAATGCTGCCACTGGACAAAGAGGTAATGGCTGCCTCTCGAAGAAAATCTACTGTTGACGCCCAATCCCGTGACATAGGTTTAATTTTTATCAGAACTCATCGAGAGGAGTGCGAGACGCACAACGCAATTTCCTAAAAGAGGAAACCAAAAAACACAAAAGGAAGAAAAAGGAAATCGGTAAAGGATGATAGGAGACTTAGATAGGAACATGTATACTGGATGGACTGTATTAACTGTACTCGAGCTGTGAAAGGAAATTATGTACTTACATTTTGGTTTTGCACATGCTCATCAACCATTCCTTGTATGACATTTGTCAATGGAACATCAACTTGAACAAAGAACTTAGCCAATTCTTCAATGAAAGAAATGTGTGTTCTAATAGTTTGGCCATTAAGTAAATCAAAATCCACAGGATCTGTTGAAATATAGCACATATTAGAAAACAATCCTAATTAAATACAGAAACATTAAATAGAATCCGCCGCCTTATTTCAGTCGGTAGTATGTCTGCCTACTAAGCTAAGGGTCCTGGGTTCGATTCCCGGCATGGTCGAAAAATTTATCATTGGTGAAATGTGGATTTATCCTCTCACATTGACAAATTAACGGCCTGAGACTGGATAAGGTGTCTCTCCTAGTCTTAAGTTAGGTTATGAGGCAAATGAAGCTACGACAGGCCTAGCAAGCCGGCAGGGGAAAAGAGTATAAGTCAAAAAATGTAACTTGACTTATACTAAAATATACAACTAAAAGAAAACAAATGTACTTACTATAAAGATCAAATGGAACTTTTCCACCAATAAGTTTGAGTTTGACTTAAATACTACTTGTACCAAATGGTAGTTCTGGCCAAGGAGAATCTAAATATGGACTTATCTAATTTTGATCATTTTTTGACTTATACTCTTTTTCCCTGGCAGGAAACATAAGCTTGAATAAAAAACTGACCCAGACCACTGACTGTAAACAGTTATGGGTGTAAAGGAAAGCATTAAAGACACTAAACCAGGAAATAACTTACCATAAACAAACAAATCCTGAAGAGCAGGAGACATACTGGCCAATCCTTTCGATACAAGTTCATAGCCAACATTTTTTCCATTCTGCGACAGAGTTGCACAGAACCCACCATCTACATTGGTGTGAAACACGCAGTCAAATTTTTCAGAGTTAAAATAACTGTCTATTTCAGACACTCCTTCAGGCCAATTCAACTGCGCTGGTTTGATGTCTTTTAAGAAGGAGTGTATTGCTTGCTTTGGAAGAACCATGAATCGCTTTTCAATGTCCCACAACTCATGTTTGGTGAAAATATCCTTGTTCCCAAAATCCACAAAAGTGACAATGAAAGATTCTCCAATTTTCTCAGATACTTCAGCACGATAGAAAACATTGTCAGAACGGAATTTTGCTATCACTGGTGAACCCAAGTCGAGATTTTTCTTCCGCCGAGGGTTTTGGCAATATACAACCTGAATATCTGTCATCATTGATTTCATTTCTTGTGAACTCAGAAGAGATTGACAATAGAACTCTTCAGGACTAATAAACCATGTTATTATAACATCAATGGTTTCTGATAGAGGTACTTGTGGCTCTAAGAACCTTTCACCTTCATCAGCATATCCTGGTGTACTTTTACAGAACGATGAAACTTGTGGCACAAACTGTTTTACTGTAGATTTTTCACCTTGAATTGCAGTTTCAATGGTCTGAGAAGTAGCACCAAACTTCTCATTGATAACTTCTCCAGTTTGTTTGTTCTTCAGAACCACTTTAAAGCCTTCCTCAGTAAAACACACAAAGTGGGCTTCAATTTCATCCAATTCAGTCGAGGTGACAAAATTGTTAACCTCATCCTCAGACCATTCTAAGTTAGAGGGCCGAGATGCAAGAAGAGCACATTGTATGCCTTGAACAGGGAGTGTTGAGAATTCACGCGTAATTTCCATTATATCAGAAAGTGGTACATCTTCCATGTTCCCATAGTCTGGAAAACTAACATGGGCTGTTGTGTCTCCAACACTCATAACAACAGCGCGATACCACATCTCATCCACAGAATAGCGAGCAACACAGATTGCACCGGGTTTTAAACAGGGCAAGGGAGTCTTAGTACCTTCACCATATTCCAGAGCCATTCGATCCATCATTTCAGTAAGTTTAGCGTTATCTGGTGTGACCTAAAAAAAATAGATTTTAACATTAATGTATTTGAAACATGTATATAGGGGTCGGCCATAAACCACGTAACGCTTTGAGGGGTGGAGCTCTAATGCCTACATGCTGTTACATGGGGGGAGGGTGGGGTACATCAAAGTGTTACGTAACACAGATTTTATACTCAAATTCTAATGTTCAAAAATAATATTATTGTTCATGTTTTCACCTTTGATAAACATACTTATAGATAATTTATGAATATATGTGGCGTTGAAAATGCAAGTTTAGCACTTTTTGTCTATTAATATTTTTAATGTGCTTAGTCTTCCCGAGACTACGAACGCCAAGCACATTTGAAAACAAATATTTCCATGCGCATGATAGTGACATGTTTATACTCACCGCACTTGTTTAAATTTCTACAATCTACTGAGCCCTTTATGTGCTGTTAGTTGGATAACAGCTGTCAGTCGAAGTGACCTTAATTTATAAGTATAGTTGAATTTAAGTATAATTCTTTTACATAGGCTGTGAATAATCGCTTGTGTTTGTACAAAAACAAAAATAGTTTCTTTAAAAAGAGAAGACTTGTTCATTGTTTGCGTATAAAAAGCGATATCCAGAAAAAGACAGTGTAAGAGTCTCAAAAAGATGTAGTGAAATGGAAAGAAGCAAAAGTACAGAATTTATCTCAAGGCCAGTTTTAGGAGTACATCAAGAGTTATTTCTTCGTACCAGAAGCATGTTAATAAAAGTCAAGCTTCAAATATCATTCATTATTTTCAAAAGGTAGGTATATTTAAGCCTATACTGTTTCCCTGCTGATAAAGTATTGTGTATGTATATAAATGCAACTATTATACACTCGCTACAGTGGACACATTGTCTAAATTGTCATTCTCTCAGTAGACTAGACGGCTGATGTTGGGGAGATGGGATTCGATTACCAGTCAGATCTAATGAGGGTTGCTTTTCCTAAATGGTTTCATGCTCTCCCTATATGCAAATGCTGGTAGATTTTCTTTAAAATTCTACCTTTTTAGTATACATTTTGTAGGGTGGTTAAATTGTAGTATTCTAGTTTATTTAACGAGGAGAGAGAATATCTAGGTATTGATAAGTTAACTAAAGTAAAACTGTAGATTAATCCAAAATATAATTTAGAAAAGTTGTATGCCTAGAATTGTTTAAAGAGATCTTTATATGATGATAATATGACAATCAAAAAAAAAGTGCACAATATTATGAGAGATGTCTTCCCTCAGCGTCAAGCATCGTATGTGGGCACTTTAACATCATCATGTAGGGCCACTACAGAAAAGGACAATCCTACTCGGCACATAGTAGTGCCGTCTGGCTCTTACTCAGATTGTAAACCTGGCATCCATAACATAAATATAGCAGAGGTTTTCCCTCATGAATCTTAGGAACTATAGACCGACGTCTTTATGTCTGTATTAATAATAATAATACTCTCTGAAATAATTTATAATCAGGATTTAAAATGGATTTTAAGAAGTATTAAATCTGAATCCCTCCTTTAGTATCACAAAACTTCCCTATGAAAAAGTGACATTCATTCTTGGTGATAAAAAGTTACGTAATACAGGTTGGGGGAGGGGGGGGACTAGGCTAAATGCCTCCATGGTGTTACATGGGGAGAGGGGGACTAAAAATGTGAGAAAAAAGCGTTACGTGGTTTATGGATGACCCCATAGTGATAAAATAACATTTCCCAGTCTAATTACTACTTCCTGAGGAAGATGCTACAATAGCATCGAAATATTGAAGTGTGTGTAAATATGTGTCTGTGTTGTTACTTTTATTTGTGCTCTACCATTTTCCTAATATTCTATCATTTTATTTATCGCAATAAAATCATATTTAAGTAATCAGCCACTCATACCATACCAAAATAGTAAATGAAAATAAGACTGTCCTCATATCTGTAAATTAGCCACAAACTACAGTAATATATAGCTTTTGTGAATAATATATTTAGATATAAAGGGCAAACTGCACATATTTCATGTGTTTGAATCGTATATATAATTTATGACCTAGAGAATAAGCAGTTCAAGAAAGAAAAGCAATATATTTTAATTTTTGGGAGATTTAGAGGTTAGGTTACTGGTTGGTTATCAGTTTATTAAGCTGCTGAATTTTGTTTTTATTTTAATTTGTGAGATTAGCCCTAGAAAAAGCAAGGATTTATAGGATTTTAGTCACTAAATGGGGCATATTTTTCAACTAGCTAAATAAAATAACCAATTTATTTTGAATCCCCTTCTCTAATGAGTAATTCCCAAGCCGTTTTACCCAGAATAATCTTTTTGAATTCTATGATTTAGATCAAATACTTGAATTATTATTTTAAATAGCACAACATTTTCTCTATGGGGTATCAAAGTCATGGCTAAAAAATACACAGCAATGTTCCTTTTGAAATATTAAGATTCAAGTGCAAGTAAGAATTTTACTAGATCAATAGTTTCTAGAGATATATTGAGCCAGTAAAATAAATTCATGATTTTAGAAATTAAATGTTCATGCTTTGTTTATACACACACACATTACTGCCAACTATCTATTTAATAACTAGTGTAATTTGGAAATTATATGCTTAAGATTATGATAACAATTAACATACTTTATTTTATTACAAAACCAAATAACATGAGGAACCCAAATTCTGGTAAATCAATGTCTGCTGCCACTTTATTCAAAAGACTTCCACCTACAAAGTTTTCTTTTAAATCTTACTAAAAGAATGTAGCATAAAATGAAAAGTGGTATTAAGTTGTGTTATAAGTGTGATATGGTATCGTGTTGAAACTAAAATATGTTGTTTAGGTATTAGAAGTTTGCATATACTAGAGTTCTAGTTCACTACAAACTATCTTTTGCTTGTATACATTTCTCATTTCTCTGAGCTAATACTATTTTAAAACATCACAACAAATATGATAATCACAAATAACTATTTGATTGACAATGCACTTAATAAGCACCCGATTACGATTCATTGGTATTCACTTTAGTAAACATCTAAAAGTTTTATAGCCATTAATGTTTTAGTTGAACCCCTAATGAGTTAAGGCCCATGCCTTACGCACTGTAATGTAATTGATTTGACCATAAGGAGTATTTGAAAGCATTGACCATATTATCGTTCTAATTATTTATATATTCAAAACATTTTTTTTTATCATCCTAATTTTACATATAATTAAACATATTTTACTTT